>JAMXBD010004270.1:0-74561 GCA_024138025.1 Combretum micranthum | reverse complement strand
ACAAGTAATTATTAAGGTAAAATATATGTAATATTTCTTGTACTTATTAAAGAGAAAGAGGATAATAGGAGTATTTATGATAAAATTGAAAAATAGACCATTGAATGGTAACTCGTGGATTAAGACATGAATTGTTATTCATCATTTTATGTAATAACAATCCATTATGAATTGTCATTCATTTCAGTGAACACCATGATATCAGCTTTACATTGAATGGTAAAGGAATGAATAACTATTCATGTCAATGAATGAACTGTTAATTTCACCCTAAGAAGATGGAGCTGCATATGAATGTAGCAAAGACATTAATAGTCATGCAATACATATTTGCAAATTTTAATCCTGAACATTTAGGGATAAGGATTAATTCGCTAAGATTCTAAAGTTTATGGGACAACAGCATGGTAGCCGGTACACGAATATATTAATTTTGTATGTTCCTCCATTCACAAGGTAATGATCAGTCTTATTCCTTCAATATTTAATATTGTACCTGTATTCGGTTTTTATTGATTCAAAGTCCTAACTGTTATTCACCGAAAAAGATAGGGGGAAAAAATTATAGCTGTTATCGACATGTTGGCAAGGTTACAATTAATTATGCTAATGCATTATATTATTTGTAACTTTTCAATAAACTGATTTATTTAGTTTAAGGGGCAAGTGGGATCTTTAACGCTAGCAATTATGAAAATACAAATACAGTCAAATCACCCTATTAGCAGCTTATTCAATATGCATGCTAGGACAAGTAGGGATATGAATGCACCACACTACTTGAAGAATATCGGAGTTCCACGTGATATCTCTTTGAATTTAATTCGAGAATCATTGAATCAAGTTCTTAAATTGAAGCTACTTAAATACTTACTGAAGTCGAACTTAAACTTTATATTATTTAGCATCACTGAGTCATAAGAGTAATTGAGTTCGAATGGACTATAAGTGTTAGTTGAATTTGCCCTATACTTAGATATTAATATTATTATAATGAGAAGAAAAATATCTTTTAAATAAATCTACTCAACTTATCAAGCAAAGTTTGAGCTTAGAGTGCTACTTCAAGTCAAGTACGAGCTCAAATTTTTAAGTACGATTAATTTTGGATTTTGAAATTTATACCAAAATCAAATTCTTGTTTAGGAATGTATCACCTGGACTCGTCTTGTTTATATCCCTAATGTTAAATATCTACATATACATTGATGAGGGATAGCAATTCTTGTCTAAGGTATTCTAAATACCAAATACAAGTGAGATTGAATAGAGCATTAGAGATCCCAAAATTGTATTCCTTCTTATTATAACCTTGTTCTGCACGTCATATATAATATTGTACCTTGTATTTTTTTTTAATGTATTCCTAATCATATTATGTTCATAATCATATAGTCATGCTATATCAGAAATGATTAACTCTACATAAACAAAACCAATTATTCACCAAAGCCCATGGATTGGCTTTTTGCATTTGCCGACATTCTTATCCAAAAGGTTAGCCGAAAAAAGGTTAAGTAGAGTTTCATGGGTAATCATATATTTAAACAAGGTGGCAAGAGGTGAGAAGAACATGATTAAGGTATAAAAAAAAATTGATTGAGAAACAAATGATTGGGTGTTCGGCTGATCGCCATAGGGTTGTGAATCATGATGATATAAAATGGGTCCATGGATCTTGAGAAATATAAATTGCTTGAGCCCATATATTATCAATTTAATTTGACTCTTTCCATTCTGCAATCATGAGATGGAGCCTATCCATTATTGCTTTCCGTTTGTTTTTTAGTTTTTTAAGGTTATGCTCACCTTTTCATTCTATGCATTAC
Organism: Combretum micranthum; assembly: GCA_024138025.1. Classification (NCBI taxonomy): domain Eukaryota; kingdom Viridiplantae; phylum Streptophyta; class Magnoliopsida; order Myrtales; family Combretaceae; genus Combretum; species Combretum micranthum. The sequence continues at coordinate 72,732 of JAMXBD010004270.1, read as the reverse complement.
ATTTTCAATACTTTGTATCATTTTTTCTCTCTCTTTTCATGTTATATTTTAACTAAAATCTAGTACAAAGAGACACTAAAGTGAAAAGAATGTGCATTGAAATTAGGAGGAAAAAAAAAGGAATAGATGACATGAATTCCGATTGAAAACTGTTGAAGTTATAAAGTGATTTTAGATTTTAAGAATAGTACTTTTACATTTGAAATATGTTGACATGTCGGTATCTTTCCTTAAATGTTGTACCAAATTAGTCTTGTATAGTCAATACTTGTTTCAAATTTTAAGGCACATTCATCATTTGATCAAGATATTTTAAATAAATTTCACATTTCAATGGTTGATACGAATCAATTAAGGTGATGGGTCAACCTTAAAAAATAAAAAATAAAAAATAAAAATAAAATTTGCATGCTGATAAAAGGAGATTAGCTTAATATCACATAGGGGGATTTTTGTAGTGATAATTTTTTTCAAGGGCTATTTTAAATTCAAGATGCATTTATTTTCTAGTGTATACCATTTAACATCCTAATTCAACCTTTTATTATATATGTCCACTAATTTTCTCATTCTCATACATGTTGAAATAATACTTGTTATGGTAACTTGTATGTATGTATTTTCGTTTAACCATTTGGAACTTATTATGCTCTCTAAATAAGTCTTATTAATATTGTTTTATTTAAACATAAAATCAAACAGAAGTGGATTAGCATTTAAAAAAATAGCTAGATAAAGGCTAGTTTGGTTTGTTCAACTTTCCAATGGTTTAGTGTCGTGTCTATAAATGTTTGTGTAAAAACAACTTAAATTACTTATATAAAGATTAGATACAAATACAAATCGAATATAGATTAAATACGGATGAAATATAGACAATTCAAATAAACCCTAAATTCAAAACCATAGGTGTCGGAGCCACGTGGTGAGTCTAGCTTTGAGATCATGGTACCTAGGTTTCATCTCATTTTCTTTCTTGGTCAAATATAGACACTTCTTGTTCATGACCACCTGTGCTCCCATGGCTAATCCATTAAGAACATCGGTTTAAAATTTGTTATTATTATATAACAAGAAATAACAAGAAAGGAAGATAATGAAGTCACTAAAATATAGAATTTGTTATTATTATATAAAATCAATATTCTGTCTCCTTATATGAAAGTTTCGATAGGTGTTAAATTAAAGTAATAATTGTCTTATCCTTCTTGGATTCATGAGATGTTAAAACAATTGATTGTATTAAGTAGAATGTAGAGGTCAAGAACCAAAGATAAATGAAAACAACGATTACTTTAACAAATGGTCTGTTGATTTTGATAGCATAGTATCCTAAGCACTTCGAAATGTAAAGATATTCTCGAAAAATATTTAGAGTTAGATTATTTGTATTCGTTATCTTATCCTGTTGCACAACACGTATTGGTTATTTCTAGTAGTTGGCATATCAACCCTCCACGAATTTCCTCCCCTGCGAAATCCACTTCCTTTTTAATCACTTGCTCAAACTTTCGCTACCTGTATCATGCATATTATAATTTCATTAATATGCCTACCATCACTGATATTATCGGTAAGTACTGAAACTGAAGTGCTTCTAAATTTGGTAATGTAAATGTGAGGATAGGCTTCATGTTGAGTATACACTGTGTTCCTACAAGAATCATCACAAATAAGACAGGGTCGACTTGGGTATTGGCTGGCAGCTAGAAATAATGGGACTTGTCATTTGCGCCCAAACACAGATGGAAATTCTTGTGATAATTGGAAGGTGAACGCAATTTGAACCGAATAGAAAGATATGAGATAAATTTGACTCTTCATTTAATCATTTCCTCATGATAAGTAATTCTGCAATAATTTCTACACAGATTCACACATAAAAAGGAATGTTAAGATATAGGATATAAAAACACATTATGGTTTATATATTCAGACTTCTAAATTACTTTATTGTGGAGTGGAGCTAATTTAGCGTTTTGTTGTACAATTTTTTAGGTATTTATTATATTGAATCGGTTTAAAGTTATTCCCCATATTAGATTATGGAAAAATCAACGAATAGGATTTCGAAATGCTTATTTCTCGTACTAGATTTCTTAGAATTCTAAAGATAAGTGAGTGGGAAAGTAGAATTTTATGAAATTATAAGTAAACCAATATAAATAAATGTTGATAAATCTTCGAGCCCTTAAGAAATACAAAAGTAAATTGTTCTCTGTAAGATAATTAACCAAAAGAAGCCAGCCCTCTATCCTTTTTGGTTTTGAGAGAGAAAAAGAAGAAGAAGAAGAATTACAGAGAGAGGAATTACCTTGATGATTCTACCATGATACTATAACAATTATGCGATCTTTCTTTTTTTTTTTCATTTTTTGTTTTTTTAATTTTCTGGGATATGTCAAAACCTTTTCATTCTATTCTCTACTCTGGAAAGATATTTGTAATAAAGGAAGCAATTCAGCAAGAGAGAAGTTCCATGATGACATGTCTGTTATCATATGAGGGTAAACGAGTTATTTATGCCAAAATCTAAAACTAAGGATTATTAAAAGATACAGCATAAATTCCAATCCCAATTTTTCAAAACTTACTCCTATTTAATAAGACATTGGAATACCCATACTCTTTAACCACCCAACAACCTGAATACTCTGTAGAAATGCTCAATTAATAATCTCATGCATAACAAAATTTAATGCTTCTATCTCAACATATGCCTATAAACCTTTGATTCGTTGGTTTGATATTGACGTATCATCTGTTTCATGTCTACTTTAATCAGATTATTTGTCAAAAACATATGCAAATAAAAAACAAATATTTTTATTCATAAACAAACCTTACTGACCAGATACAGATAAGATACAAATGCACATTAGATATAATCTTATAGATAAGCTAGGATGCATATATATACATATAAGATACAGATGAAAAACAATCATCAAAATAGACCCTTAGCTCTTTTACCCAATAAAAATAGTAAAAATGTTAAAATGTATTGCATTCTTCATTTAATGTTCTTGTATTAATAAATATATATGTAATGGATTTGGTGCTATACTTATTTTAAACAAATAGACCCAGATTTTATAATAAATTGCAATTTTGTCGTAGCATTTCATAATTAGTTGTTTGAATTATTATACCAGATTCAGATTACCAAATTGACGAATCTACCAGTAAGATATTAGGAAAAATTAATGGATTGTTAGCAACATTATGTCAAAAAAATGTGATGACAAATTTTATGCGATCCACCATATTCTAATAACTAAGAATCTATAATTATAAAGTAGAATATGATAAAATAAGGTCTCATACTCATCCATTTGGAACTTAATCTGCCCTGATTGATACAGTAATCTGAATAAGCTTTTTTGTTGTATGCTTATTCATAACGTAAATTTCCTCAAATATACTTAAAGATAGTAACTACTTTTCTGGCAACTTATATTTTTAAAATGTTATAAAAAATTTTCACAAGGTACATCACACTCTATTTTAGGATATTATGCATGCAATAAGATAGGTCTGATTGTAATCAAATGAGAACCTATTTCTATAAAGTAAGATATGAATAAGACTCATACTAATCCATCTTGTTGCTCATATGTCTAATTATTACAATAATTCAAAAAAGCTTTGTCTTTTGTATGCTTTACAAAATAAATTTCATCAAATATATATCGAGGTTAGGGATCATGGCATAAGAATGTCTATATTTTCACTTTTTGACAATTTAGTACATCATATTTAAATTTTAGCAAAAAAAGTATTTACTGTTTTAAAGTAATAGCTTTTTAGTGTCTTTGTACTTTAAAATTAAGTACATATACTTTTACTTTTTGATAATTTAGATACTAAAATGTTAATATTTTAAAATAACACACTTTTTTGCCAAAATTTAAACGTTAGCCACTAAATTGCCACCACTTCCATTAACCCTAGATATTGTAACTTACTTTTCATTGAAAGTACAATTTTGATCGGTTCCTACTTATAGGTGGAAAACAAGATTTTAAATTGATATTATAGATTTTCCCTTTCCGTAAGCTAATCATAAGGATATCTCTTTATATATGCTTCATGTGCATTGTTTTCATATTTCTAAAACTAAATATTTGGACTCCTAAATCCTTAAACTGGTACATTTAAACACTAGATGACTACTTTAACTTTATAAGAATAAGCAAAATAAATAAAAGTAACAAAATATTCAAATACTACAAAAGTAAAAAGTGGAATTCTCACTTTCTTTTCTGATTTTTTCCCCTCAATTTTACTGATTTCCACTTATTTTATCCAAGATGAAAAAATATAGTAAAAGAAGTTTAAAACAATTTTTTTTCTTTTTATTTAGGTTGTTGATCAATAACTCAATTTTAAAAATAGCATTAAGATGCACATGCAGAAAAACAACAGTGTATATTCCTTTTTTTTTTTTTTTGGGTCCCCTTAATTTATAATAATCTTATAGGCCTCAGTACTTATAGGAATGTGGTACCCGTAAAAAGGTTAATATGTCTAGTGTTTTACAACCTTAAAGTAACCTCTAATGATTAAAGAATGATTAAAAAGCTCCCAAATTTGCGTTCAATAATCAATCTAATTCCCATCACCCCATAGCTTTACATAAAAAATTTTTTTCTTCTTCAATCTCGCAATCATTCAAAGCCTACTTCACGCTCAAAACCTCTAGCCAAAAGGAAGGGATCATTGAAGTGGTAATAAAAGAAAAATTCTAGGGTATTTTCACTATAGTGCAATATAGTCATCATCATGAACTACACAATATAACCATTGAAGTATTAATGGCTATTTTATGTATTTGACCTAAAGGCTAGAGCATCTTCAGAGACATCCGATAAAATTGGACGATACAGAAAAATCAACACCAACCCCTGTGCGGGGATGGAGGTAAATATGTTGAAAATGGCAAATGATGATCAACAATGGATTATATAGAACAAATACAGAGGATGAAAACTTACTACAAAAGCATAGAGAGAAACTAAGCTATAGCTCAATATAGAATAAAGAAAGAGAATTTGAAGCTTAGGATCAGGGGAAAAAAGAGAAAACAAAAGGAATAGGAAACATTTAAGGAAAAGTCAAATGATTTGCCTAGATACAGATCTAACAATTCATCCATCTAAAAACTAGAACCTCCCTCTAAAAGATCACTCCATGAATGTTTCCATATCGGGGTATATCCCAGGTTCTGAGCTTCTATAGTCCACGTGGTTCTGCAATTGGTGATCGACCGAGGTTGAAGAAGATGATGCCATTCTTGCTGGCAATGTAAAGCTTCTTTTGAACTTGTTATCCATCTTTCTTCCGCTATCAGGATGGCTGTCTAAGCTTAAGAACTCGTTGGCATTCGACGTGCTAGGGTTGTGCATACTAGAGGCATCTGAATTTGGATGCTTTCCATCCAGGAAAGGAGGGTGATTTGGGTCTGGTCTGTTTCCTAGTCCTTCAGGATTAAACAAAAGCTTTGCATCGTCAGATCGTCCGGTTAGAGCATTGAAGAAAGACAGCCCATTTGGCCATTTGATGTCATTCTCATGTTCTCCCATCATATCCTCTACTCTATTTTCGGATGCATGAGGAAGAAGAAACATATGGGGTTCGTCTTTGGTTTGAGGAAACCCGAGTCTGCCAGGGCCGTGAAAGTTGGGGGCAGAAAGCATGGAAGTAGTAGGAGGAAGTGGTCTTTGGCCCCAATTAAAGAGTGGTGGAGGTGGACGGGTGGGGATTGCAGATGCTTTTGATTGGATTGCTGCTGAAGTGGAAGTGTTTCTTGTTGAGGAAAAAAGCTGAGACAGATAGAATCCAGATTGGTAGCCAAGAGATTCAAAAGTATGCCTCATTCTAAGAACAAAATGAAGATCCTCTGGTATCTGCCAAAAGAAGCTTTTAGGATCAACAACATCATGATCAAACCACTTGGAACAAAAGTAGTAAAAAGTTGTTTGAGACGACAATATCTACATGATCTAGTAATTAAGATTCAAATTCATCAAAACGCCCATATCAGCATCAACTAAGAAGTGAAATATGTAATTAGCCCAAAAAATAAAAGTTATAAATAAACAGAGTCCTATAACTAAATGTAACTCACTATCTTGCAGGAGCCAAGTTGAAGAAGCCCATGCCCAGCTTGAATAACAGCAATTGTCTGGAAAAAGAAGATTAAGAAGTAAGATACGAGGGAATGGAAATTGGAATAACACCGTCATTTTAAATTTGTGACCAAATAGATAATAGAACAACCTGAATGCCCGACTCGAACTGATCAGTCCATTCAGGTGGAAGCTGCAAATGGTGCACAACAAAATTATAACTATCATTCCTTGAAAAACAATAAAATCCCCGGTGCATCCAGAGAGAATTGAATATCAGGCAAAAAAGTGAAACCCGGTTTCACAAAAAAAGTTACATACAGCATCAAAAGAACTCTGCCAATAGTTGGAGATATTGGGTTCACATTCAGTAGGTTCCTTGAAGACCCACTTGTGACATTTATCTGAAGCAACTTTTCCCATTAACCTGTTAAAAACACTTCATCAATCAGCAAATTTCAAACCATATATAAATCAAAATAAAAAAAAAAAAAAGAGGGAAAAATAAAAATAAAAATACAAAAAGAGAGAGAGAGAACCAACCAATAGTAATTATGTCTATTTAGTGTTTTTCTTAACTTGCTTTGTCTCCAACTAACAGTTTACATTAATTTGTAATACTAGAATTTATTACAGTCTGAATATGATGAGCAATAAATAGAGAATGAAGATGGAAAAAGCACAATAATTAATGAAAATAAAAATAAAAACCTACCCAGCACCCACCCTTCTCCATAATTATATAACTGAATGGACATTTTGCTGAAAGCTTTTCTGACAGGATCTTCTCCTCCGTCAATTTCTTCCAAACATTCAGCAACTCTTCCTCGGCAGAACCCCTTCCCACATCAACATCCTTCCACAAACCCAAAAAGAAACAAAAGGACATACATTAATTAATTCACTTTCAAACATTAAATCTTTTTAACCAAAACTGAAAATACGCATTCTTCCTATCTCCATTTGTCTCTATCAAACAATCAACACGTAAGAGCGCAGATTTAGTCGTCAATATAAGGTAAAGTAAAAACATAAGAGCATCTACCCTTTTACCCATTTCCAATTTTCATTTGCCTCTCCATCCGAAAGTTGGAAAAAAAAAAATGGTGAAATTAATGCTTGCCTAGCGGTAAGTAAAACCTACAAGGTTGAAAAAAAGCCATAGGACACAACATATGCACCAGAAAATCAGCACCTACCCTTTGTTTTTCATACCAAAAAAAAGTCAACCCAAGAAGAAAGATTTAAAATTTAAGCTAGCCATGGCTAAAGATTGGACATTTAACTAAACCCAATGCTTAAAAAACATAAAATTTCAAATGAAAGGTACCAACTTTAGTCTCAAAATTTTTCTCCTTTTTTTTTTAAGTGTAAAATGAAGTTACTTAAAGTAATAATAGTACAGTAATTGTAATTATAAAACAGAGGGAAAAAATGTGAAAATTTCGAAATTTAATTGAAAACCCAATGTTAAAGATTAGAAATTTAACTTATTCCAACGCTAAAAATGAAAAGTTTAAGTGAAAACTACCAATTCTAGTATCAAAATTTCTCTTATTTTTAGTGCAAAATGAAAATACTAAAAGTAGAAGCATTGGTAGAACAAGAAGAAGAAGTAGCATACTTACAAGCTGCCATTGTCATCTCCAACTTTGCATCCATTGCCACCTCTCACTCTCCTGCAAACAAAACATAGTAATTAATACAAACATCTAAACAAAAACACACCAACCCAAACACGGACACACACAACAGAGACAGGACATGAATATGTTAAAAGGAAGTAAAAGTGAAAGGTTTTGTTTAAAGTTACTGACGGTCTAGGACGGATGGTCCAGAAGACAGAGTATGTCCAGTCAGAATTAAGACAGACACTTCTAAGGGCCTCATGAAGGGCCATCATCCCAACTGCTTCTTTGCTTCTATCTGGTGTTGTTGCTGTTGTTGCTGAGCCCACCATTCTTGATTTTTCTCTTTCTTCTTTCTATGTTTTTTTCACTTTCTATTTCGCTTACTTGCCCAAATAGACAAAGAAGAAGACTTTAATAGGAATTAGGATAAATAAGCTTAAACTAAAGGTGTATCTATGAAGAATGATACTGCAGTTTTCTTTTTCTTTTTTTTTTCCTTTTTTTTCCCTCCTTACGGTGTGTGGAAGTAGACCGATTGAGCAAAGGTGGGTTCGCTGCCTGGTGTTGCGTTTTTGTCTCTTTTTTATATATTTTGTCGCTTTTTTAAGGTATTTTAAATGGGTATGTAATAGATTCCAGCGAAAGTTGTCAAGTGACACGTTAGAAATTTCTAATATTGACCTGGCTGTGAAGAAGTACAGTATACCAGTAGCTACAAATAAATCAAACAACTTATAAATTACTTGTGCATAGTTTGCTTTAAGCTTGGTTTGAGCTCCTTTATTAACAAGCTCAACTTAAATATAAGATAAAGCATATTTAATTAAACAAATCAAGCTCGAATTTTAATTCAAGCTCATAAGCAAGCTGGTGAATACAGTCGTTATAAACTCATGAACAAAGTTATAAGTAAACTTATTAAGAAACTCGTTAGTAAATTTATAAGTTTTATATTTATGATATATTAATATATAATTAAAATAGAAAAGAAAAACTAATTTCTACTTAATATATATGTATAAATATTTAACAACTCTTATATATTACTTTTAGGTTTGAAAAAAAATAGAAAATGACTATTTAAATGAATCGAGCTCGAGCTTTTATTTTAAGCCTGATAAAAGCTCATTAGGCTCAATAAAAAAGCTCTACTATACTTGAGTTCGATTCGTAATCAAGTCGAGCGCGAGCTCAAAATAAACTCGTTTAGTTAATAGAGTCGAGCTTAAGCCTAGATTTTATACTTGATAAAAAGCTCAGATTGAACTCAGTTAGATAATTTTCAAACTAGCCGAGCTTAAGCCTTCAAAAGTTTGACTCGATTCAGCTCGTTTGCAACCCTAATTCTAACTAATGAATGTTTTAAATTTAGGTTGATATGTCCGATTTAACCTAATTGAATCTAACTTTTCTTTAAGAACTGATCAATTCAATATTATTAATTCGGTTTTACTTATTAACCATTGACTCTCTTGTATGTCTAGATCAAAGTTCCAAACCGGGTCTAATAACATTAGAATTGATTCATGATGAGTATGTATTTTAAAATCTATCTAATGTATTAGTACTATTAAAGTTTATATGAAGTATTTCAGTATTAACATAGTATATCTAGACTTGTTCTATATGAAATATTTCAGTATTTTAAAATCTATCTAATGTATTAGTACTATTAGATAGTTGGTCCTTGAATCATATTTTTTTGGCAATACCTTTATTGATGTGTGTCAAATAGGATTGTAGGACCGCAAGGGTCTTATGATTTTATTTGAAACATCTAATAAAAAATGTTGTAAAAAATAGGTAGTTTGAGGACTTTTTTTTTAAGAAATAATAAAGTCTACGAATGCTGTGTTTTTCAACATTTCAATTTTAATATTTAACACTTAATATATAAATAAAGTTGATGGATTGACATGAAAACTTTTGACTAAACCTCATATGTATATTATTTTTAAAGGAATGATAGAGTTCTTTAGGATCATAAGGCAAACAGAATAATAAGAAAATTTTAGATGGTATTCTTACTTTAATCTTATTAAATTATAAAAAGGAATAATATTAAAGGGCGTTTATTTATGATATTTCATATTTGTTGATAGCTTGATTTTTTTTTTCCTTATAATGTATCACAATAAATTTATAAAAATAACACTATTTTGCTTTTAATGCATCTTATTCATGAAAATCAATTTTTTCACATTAAAATAAAATACATTTCTAGTCCTTATCTTTAGTCACCTTTTGAAATATCTTAAACCTTCACATATGTTAGAAATTGGGTTTGGATAGATTTGGATGAATTAAATTAATCATATGATATAAATAGACAAGTTGACAAAGTTAGATTAGTAATTAATTAAATGGAATTTAAGATTTTGATTCCAAATCTCCTAAACATTTTTCTAAATTGTTTAAAGGATTCCAAAACTCTTGATTTATAACATAAACAATAATTCCTAAATATCAATAAAATTTGAGTTCATTTGTTTGTCTAAAAATGTCAGTTCTTAAACCCAAACTCAAATTAAATATCTTTTATCCAAAATAAATTCCTAAATTTAAGTTTTTATTTTAAGTTCTTAATTTCCGACCTACCGGTTCTAAAATCATTTTTTAAATACTTCTAAAACTATAAATATTGATCTGATAGTTTTAAACCTATACCTAAATTCTAAAATATCCTAAATTTTATAATTATCCTTCCTTTTTATTTCCTTTTCCCCTGCCTTTATCTTTCTTTTTCTTTCTCTCTCTCTTTTCTCATCTTCTTTCCCCACATCTTTTTCTTCTCTTCTTCTTCGTTTCATTTTCTCTCTCTCTTTCTTCAATTCATCTCACCACAACTCAAATTCAACAAAGCTAAAGGAGAAATCAAAGTTAGGAATGAAGATAGAAGAAGAAATTACATGTTTCTCCAAAAGCTAAGTTTTCTATTTCAAGTTATCTTTGTTTTACTTGTTGTTTAAGTTAATAATTGATGAATTCATGTTGATTTGGGATAGAGTGTTGTTTATTTATATGTTTGTTGAAGTTATGGTTGTTGGAAGTTGAGCTTGAGATTGAGGATGATGAATATTGATTTAGAGTTGTTAGTGTTTGAAGCGGATTGTATGTTGTTTGATGTGTTGAATAGATGATTGATGTTGAGGAGTTCATATATCAAGTTTAGGAAGCTTAGAAAGTGATTTGGAGAAATTTTGAAGTGTTAAAATGTTTTGCAAAACTTAAGTTTTGAAAACAAGCTTTTTGTCAAAAGTGTGTTCTGTCATGTACGCCGGCATTTGATACTTCAACGCCACCGGCATTAAGCCAGATGTTGAAGTGATCGAATGCCAATTCCTTAACTCCGCCAGAAATGCCGCCAGCGTTTGCATAAATTTTACGGCGTTGAAGGTTGAACCAAAGTGATCAAAAAAATTTTTTATCGACGTTAGCGTTTGCAATAGTTTTATGGTGTTGCTTTAAAAACTTAACACCGGCATTTTGAGTATCAACGCTGCGTAGGTTTGAAGCTTAACTTCATAGAGTTCAAATTTTTAACACCGGCATCCAACGCCACTTCAACGTACCGGCATTGGTGCATTGAATGCCGGACTTTTGTCGGCATATTCCGTATTTCAAATTTAATTTCTAAAAGCATTTTTAAATCTTTTCCAAAGCTTGAAATATGATCTTGTATGTATGAGTTGACCTTTGATTTATATGTTATGTAAGTTGATTGATATAATTAAACATGAATAAGTAGATTTATAGATTTGAGAAATAGTTAAATTAAATATAGAAGTTAGATATAAAATAAACTTAGTTAATAAATCTAAGTTCAACTTGACTAAATAAGCTTGAATTAGCTAAAGGAATTAGATTACTTAAATTTAATCAACTTGAATTAGTTTTAGATTAAATGATAAATTTTTATCAATTTGGCTTAGATTAAGTTAAAATGTTGTAATAGCTAATAATTGGCTTAGATGAATGTGTTATGATGATCTTTGAATAACACGAGCAATATATTGTTTCAAATGTTTATTTGCTTTGAATATAAATGCTTTTATGTATGAATGCTTTATATGTTATGTTTTGTGATAAGAAACTATAATTAAAGTGAAAAAATTACTTGACAGACAAAGGAGAACTATCCGTATTTTGACAGGGCGATCTTCGTAGCCATAGCGGGGTTCCAAGTTAGTGTCTAATCAAATAGGGTTAATAAAAGTTTGAGAAAGTGGTGATTAGTTTAGTTTAGTTTAGTTTAGTTTAGTTTATTATATGAGTTCTTTCTTAAACAATGATGGATATCTGATTTATATTCTGGATTATCTTCTGAAATTCCTTCCGGGGCTATGTTTAGATTTCATATTCAAAGTATGCAGTAACTTGCGTGATGATTGATAGGATAGGCATCCTAAATGGATTAAGAACTTAAAGGGCTTAATAATTAATAAGTGTTGGTTGTGCTTTACGTCGTTGAAGGATCTGGGGAACGACAACCTTGTCATGATGCAATGGCATGGTAGTTTAGCACTTAGTCCAATCTTTGTTATGATATAATGACTCAAATCTATGATGCAATGGTTCACCATGATGCAATGGTGGTTTATCTTAAGGGCTAAGTGGGTAGCCAATATGGCTAACTGTATCGGTATATTTTTTACTTAGGCTCGGAAGGAAATAATATGTTTTAGTTCACAGGTATGGGACCGTTGAACTAATTGATGTTATAGACCAGGATAAGTGAAGTGTATAAAGGAGTGTGAACCCTAGATGATGCTATTAATATTCTTTATCGGTTATATATAGGAGATATAGATATCCGGTCTATCTATATCGACTCTCTGAGCAGCTGCTGTTACTTAGGACCCCAGATTCCTATTGGCTTGTTCCGAAGTGTGAGTGCTCCATTGTTGATTTGTTTATTTTAATGGAAAGATAATAACTTGTGGATTGATCCATTGCATTTAGTTAAGCTTGCGTGCCACTCCGTGTGTGATTGCGTTATGTATACTAAGCTCCGGCTCATTCATGTTTATGTTTATCTTTTTTTGATGAAGTTGTTGTTGATGATGAAAATGAGTAATGAGATGATGATTTGATGATGATGTGGAGGCCGTTGATGTTGTTGTTCTTATTTTTGTTGTTGTTGTTGATGTGATGATGTTTGTCTCGGGCATCGGCGAATTTGAAGATTTGAGAGATGAGTGAAATGTAATAGACCGAGATATATTTGTATTTTGTTTTTTCTTTGTTTTGTTTTATAAAAGATTGGATTTATTTATAAATCTGTATTTTCATTTAAGGGCTTGTCAGTGGCCATGTTTTGTAAATAAGCTTTTGTAAAGATTTGTTTAAGTGAAAGTTTTTCCACTTGTAATAGTGGAAGTTTGAAATTTTTTATGTAGAAATGTTTTTATTAAAGTTTATTTTTTGTTGCTAAATCAGTTGTTGTCAAAATCTAACTAAATGATTTCATAACCTAAAATTGAATAGTAATGGTCAACATAAACACCTTCTTTTAAGACAACCTTACGTATAATTCGTAAGATTATACGAGGTTGGGGACTTGGTGTGCTTAATTTGAGAATTTAGCATGTTGGTCTTTACACTTTTTATTTGAATTGTTGTATGTTTGTTATCTTTATTTTTAAAATAATAATTTTGATAAATCCATTAATTTCCTATTTGACACATTTTAGCTTCTGATTAGCCTTAGTAACTAAACTGGAGGAGGGTTTCATCATAATTGAATTTTTTTTCTAGATTCTTTTTCTTTCTTTAAATTGATTAATTGATTATTTTAGTAAATTTGATTATAATATATAATCAAATATATTACTATCATATTTTGTGAATCATGTAATTAAATATATCTAATATCATCATTTTAATAAATTTATTTATTATTATTCAATTTAATGTTAGCATAAAAATAAAAAAATCAAATAAAAAGCAAAATATTTAATTTTAATGTCCACTTTTCTTTGTATACAAGAAAGTTTAAACATTGAAGTTGTTAACAGTGTATAGTCATAATTATTATTTTATTAACAGTCCGTGGGACTGTGGTTCTCTCTCTCTCTCTCTCTTTCTTTGTGCTTTTTTTCTTTTTCTATTTTTATGATTTCTTTCTTCAACTGTTGCTTTTTTGTCGTTGTGTATACTGTTCCTTTTGTTTTTTCCCGAGTAGGATGGTAAAATAGTTATCGTATTGTTAAATCGGTAAAAAAAGAGAACGAAATATGCTTGCAGTGGTAAATCAGTAATGATCAGATTCGGTAATCCTTCAATGCTTTTCTTATTTTCACTTTTCATCTTAGGAAAATAATTTATGATCTTGGAAGCATCGAACTTATATATAGGTTAGAAAATGTTGGAAGACGGTGAATAACTCTAGGATTTTCCTTTTTTTTTTTTAATAATGAAACTAAGTTATATCGTTGAGATTTATTTCAATCGTGATAAATTTTTTTAATTTTTTTATAATCAATTTAAGAATTATAATATACACGAACGATTCGGATTTTCCCTATGTCTACAAGTATTCCCAATTCCTTACTATCGTACAAAGTAGGTGAATGATGCTTGTAAAATTGGCTTACTAATAATTTAGGGGTTAACAAAAAAGACAAAGAACCTAGAAATTTAACAGCTTAGACTCTAGGTCTTTAGAAAGATGAATTTGGACCTTACTTTTATCATTATGAAAAATAGGAGAAAAAATGAAGCATGAAAAAGAATAAAAAAATTTTAAAAAATGAAAATGATTTAGAAAATGAAAAATTGAACTACCTAGTTTAACAATTACTTTTATTTTATTTGACGAAAGTGTCATTTTTATTGTTTTGTGAAATTTAAAATCATAAAATATATATGAACTAAGGTCCTGATAGGTTTAAGTTTTGGGGGTTTCTAGTTTCTATTTTAATAGTAAAAGAGTGTAAAGTTTATATGGAAAAAATCTAGAAGGTTCCAAGTTCAACTTATTAGGATTTTCTTTGATGAGCTTTTTTAGCTTTCTATATTTTTTTTAAAGGAAAAGCTTTTGAAAGATAGTAAAAGGATAAAAAACACAATTACGATATTTCCCGTATTAAAAAATAAGAACCTAAGATACCCTTGTAGGACTTATAAAAATGTTTACTTTTATAAAATTTATTTTCCAAGGCCGTTTATCTTAAATAGAAGTAGATTTAGGACCTGTTTATTTGTTGACAGATTACAGATATAGATATTTTTTTCAAACTTTTTTTAACAAATTAATTATAGAGAATTAGATAGATAAAAAAAAATTGGCAATTCTCATTAAAAGATTAAATAAATTAACTATAAGAAAAATACAAATATAATCGGTCATATTTACACATATCACTTTGAAAAAGATATAAATACAATTGAAAAACAGACCATCCAAATAGACCCTAAGCTTTGAAAGTTTCTTCATGCCTAGCCATCGTATATTTTATAATTAAAATTTATTTTTAGAATCTATTCTATTATACTTTATCATACTCAGCATAATCAATATGGGATATAGATAATTCAATATCCAAAATCATTTTCGAATAAGAAAAAAAAAGTAAATAACCTTATAACCTAATGCTTTCACCTCTGATCTCTTGAAATACCGGATTTGAATCAATCCTTTCTGTTGTAATAGCTAAAAGAAAAAAAAAACAGACAAATAATAAAAACGTTACACTTTTTTTTTTTATCCACAACTTTAAGATCTACTTTGAAATTAATTGATATTAACTCATGGAGATTTAGAGTCACAACTTTTAAGATTTAGTTACGTATAAATTGATGATTATAGTTTCACGTGGAACATGGCCAGGAATTTGAAAAGCTAGATTCTGCTTTGAATGCTAAGATGGCTTTAATGATCATACTAGATGGAGTCCATAGAAATTAACACACATTTTAGCTCGAAGTCCAAGCTCGACGTAGAAAATCCACACTTTTGAGTTCAATAATGGGTGAATCTGTATTACTAATATGGAACTGTAATACCCCAATTCAGTTTATTTCTTTTCAAAACACGTGAAAGTTAATTTTAATTTTGTTCTATTGGAATAATTATTTAGATTGGCTATACCATTAAAAATGTTAAGCCTATATTATGGGATAATATAAGGAGTTTTAGATTGATTGATTCAGACAAATGCAATAACACTAACTTTGTTTAATTTTAACAATTTTGAAAAGTTCATGATCTCTTCAAATTTGGGCTTAAACATGTATCTTCTGAAGTTTATAAATAAGTCTAAAAAACCCTAATTAACCACATGCTTTCGTTATTAAAATGATTTGATGGTGATTATTGATTGCTAATATTATAAATACACTTAACTTTCACTTTGTGAAAGACATAGCTAGCTACTAAGCTTTAGAGTATCGAGAATCGGACTCGAGATTAATGATAAAAGTTTATTGTTTTTAAGCTGATGCTTCTTGAAAGATTAACAACCATGATATATGTTATATGCTCATTGGGTTATCACATAAGTGTCTTGCTATGCTGAGATTGTGTATTCCTTGGTCTTGATCCTTTTCTATAATATCTTACTTAAAGTATTATTCTTAATTGTGTTTTGACCGTTTGTGTCACTCATCTCTAATCACATGACGCACATGACTTTGCTGCACACATACTTTCCAACATGATGAATCTTCATATCAATAATACCCATTGTTTAATGAGTGAATTATTAAAAAGGGGCTAAAACTTTAATTGATGTGTAATAAATCCTCCTAAATTTCTAGTTTTCATCTTTTTATAATTAAAACCAATGAATACGTTTAAGCAATCACTAAGGTTCAAGATTGTCTCAATTCATAGTACTTTTGGTAACAATTGTAATGGTAATTTAAAGAATACATACATATATATATATATATATATATTAAAGTATGAAAAGACAATGTTCACTTCAGAAAAAATAAATAAATAAATTGAAAGGTCTAGGCATATCCAACTAATAGCTGGAGCACATATATCTCTTTAAAAAAGATTGGTAGCATGCCTAGTGGTAACAATAAGATTCGGTAAATCTTGCAATGGGAGGGTAAATTCAATAAAGGATATTGTTAAAAATAAATAGGTTAAGAGTCCTTTTACTCGTAAAGTGAAACAAAGAGCCGAGAGAAGTGGAACCGAACGGGGGAAATTTGACGGTGCCCAGGGATTTAAGCAAGAAAACCGTCTACATGGGGGAACAACTTTTATCTTTTCCTTAAGGAAGCACAAGTTACAAAATTGCAGGCCTCTTGGTCTTGGCCATCTTGGTCCTTTCGTTTAGATATTCTTTTATTATTTTTTTCTGATTTTTCGTATTAGAATATTCATTCTTTTTTCTTTTTAATCTTATCATGTGCTATGACAAATATATTAGTTGTGTTTTCCTCATGCAATTTTCACCCCAGAAAAGATATAAAAGTCTTACAAATTTCGGAAATTAAACCCTCTCCCTTGAAAGCTAAAAAAAAAAAAATCAATTAGTTTTTCTTTCTCTTTTTATATTTCATCTTTGCATTAGTACTAAACAAGATAGACTTAATTAGTCAATTTCATTTTGAATAGAAGTTTTGCTTAGGCCTAAAAATTTTAAATTCTATTTAAACTAGATAATCCAAAATACAATTCAGAGTCCTAAACAATTCCAAGTAGGATCATACTATTGGAGGTGTCAATACTTGACCTGGACAAGACAAATCAAGGCAAGGCCGTTTTAAAGGACCATAAGCAAGGTCAATCAAGTTAGTCGACTAAGTCAAGACCAAACCAACCTTTGACAAGTGTTGTGAGAAGAAAGAAAGTTAATTTGTCCTCGACTACTATGTATTCTCTTTCGTTTTATTGTGTTATTTATACTCTCATTAGGCCACTTATGTGTTTTCCATTTACGTTATTATGTTTTACATTTCAAGCATATAAATAAGGGTAATGGGTAAACTTAATATATCCTATACCCTATAATAACCCATTTAAGTGGATAAGTCTCAAATGGGTATTTAAAGTCATAGAAAATGTTATATGTATAATTTTCAAGAACTTATCACATAGGATAAAATAAGTTTTAATACGAGGTATATATGATATGTATTATTTAAAACCGTTATTTTAAGTTAATAGAATATTAATTGCACATACTTTATACTCACCTTGACAAAGTTATTACATATAATAATGAACAAAACATAACATTATATTTGGACTTCAATTCTAAAAAAGAAAGAAAAATCATATAAATGCTAAAGACATATATTATGGTAGATGGTTGGGTAATTTTATATAGGCCAAGTCACATAACAAACAACTAGTTTATATCTTTTGCCATTGAATGAGTTTATGAGAGACTTTGAGTATTATTGTTGAATATTAGAAGTAATTTTATCTTTATTATCGTGTTTCATTAACTTTTTATATTTTACTATTATGTTATTTAAATTTACAGTAGGGTAGATCCGATTATAGTATTCATGTGCACATGATATGCATCTCATGCTATATGTACCACCAGAGAAAAGAAGAGACGTGGAAGTAGGCATAAGAAATGACTAAGAGTGAGAATGTAGGATGGAGGAGAGACAATTATAGAAAGGTTGAACGCATCAATAATAAGTTAATTTTTCTATATTTTTATCTTTATGTGATTAATCAAATCATCCTTATTATTGGCAGAGTTACACCACATTATGCCGGTTCGTACGTGCATTATCTATAGATGATTTGTAAAGTTCAACTTTTTCCAAATAGAGGAAGATGAAGTGAATGATAAAACGTTTTAAGGCACACGATACTTAAAAAGCATTTATTTTATTCCATGAATAAGCTCACCCTATTCCCTTCACTCATAGCACACAAAGCTCTGTTCCCCCTGGACTTTTATCTAATCGAAAAGCAATTGTGCTCCTTATGGTCAAAGAAACGAAAGTTCAAAGAAAAAGAAGCGGAAATTACAATGTTCCATTAGCGTGTTTCTAAAAATTTAATCTTATAAAAAAGGAATAGAAACGATTTAGAAAGCAAACAACATAAAATTTATAACGAGGTTTTAAGAATGTGGAAGATGATGATGAAGAACACAAAGAAGTTAAAAACCTTAAACTGGTGCAACTTTTTTTCCCTCCCCATAGTAGAGTGATTAGGAAGGGCGAGCACTGAAATTCCAATAATGATCTTTCTTTCTATATTCTTGTTATATTTTAGAGTACAATAGGTAATTTTATTTTAAAATATTATTTTAAAGATTTTATCCCTTTTTATTTTCTCTGTCCAAATAAGTTAAAAAACATGAATGGATTACTTCCCTCTATTTCGTTTCCTTTACATTTCATTCATTTTGCTTTCTTTTCAACATCATTATTTTCCCTCATTCCAACATGGTGCAAGAGGTTTACAAAAATCCACGTTTTGAATACCAATCACATGCTTTTCTAATAAAATCAATCAATCAATCAATAAGCATTATAAATATTTTGATCTTTTAACCATGAGAAAATGTGCCCTGATAATGTTATATATATTAATGATTGTGGACTTGTCAAAAAGATTTCATTGGCAGATGTGGGGTATGTTTATTTATTCGCAGATTATAGATATAGATACTTTCTTCAAACTTTTTTCTAACAAAATGGTTTATCAAAAAATAGATATGGATAAAAAAATAGTTTTAGTTCTCATTAAAAGATCAAATAGATTAAATATAGATAAATTATAGATACAAATCAGATATATTTACACATATTATTTTGATATAGATACAGATACAGATGAAAAATAGACTATCAAAATGGACCCAAAAATGGATGCTTGGTAAGGAGTTTTTAAAAAAATCTATTTATAAATTCCTTATTATTACATAAGGAACTTCTATTATACCTTTAAGAGACTATCTAGGATTGCAAGCTTATGAACTAAGCTCACTTACAAAGTATTAGAGTTTGATTCGATATTTATTCGAGTTTAATTCGAGAATAGCCAAATCAAACTCAAATTCGAACTATTCAAATAGTTTATTGAGCTAAACTCGAACTTTATATTTTTAGTTCGATTAGTTTGCGAGCCTAATCAAGCATAAATTTTAATCGAATTCAAATTCAGTTCAGGTATTAATATTATTTTAATTAGAATTTAAAATATATTTTTTAATAAATCAAGCCTAAACAAACTTAATCGAGTTGAACTCGAAATTATATAATTTTATTTGGAGCCGAACTTAAACTTAAAATATTAAGCTCAATTAAACTTGAACCAAACTCCAACTTTAAACTTTCGAGTCGAACTCAAGTCGAATCTAGCAATTCTATTCGATTACAGTCCGAGTATCTAACCCATTCATCTAATCATTGAATACAATAATTAGTATACAAATATTTTAATATAATATAATTATGATAAAATATGAATCTGATTTGCTAAATACACCATCGAATTTTCCTCCCACACAAATAAAATTAGAAGATAAGAAGAACTAGGGTTAGTCGAGTACATGCATTGTACCAGTTAGTACAAAATTCTTAAAAATGAAAAATACATCGATAGTAGAGCTTGGGTACGATAAGATATGGCTATCTCAATTTTCTGAATCAAGAACTTGGTTGAGATACGTGAAATATGTCGGTATTTGTGTGGTGATCCAAAGAACTGACCTTTTAAAGGAAAGGGAACTTCTACCATTCAAGATGTTTTTGTCCATAATATTATTATTATTAAAATAGTTATAAAAATTAGTTTATAAAAATATTAAGAATTTTGATTCTAATTATAATAAATATAAATCGTTCACCTACCTGTTCCATACTGAGATTAAACGGAGTTTAGTTAAAAAATAATACTCAACCAGTTTTTTCATTTAAATATATTGAATAAAAGTTTAAAAAAAAAAAGAATTTACTTGGGAGATTAATAAAGGACCCGAGACACACTTTAAATGTTTATAATTATTCTTTTTTTATCAAAACTTTCAATATTTTTTTTTAAATAAAGGGGTGTTTTTAGATTGAGAAGTCACGTGTGCACGTGCGCCTGCAACGAGTCGGTGCATCGTTTCTCATAAAATAAACTAGAAAGCGCACGAATTACGGGGCGCTCTGTCCCCCCCTCCCGGCTTTCATTCTACGGCCACTCTCAGACTTGTCACGCGCTACCTGTTACGTGCTCTCGTACTTTTGTACTTTTTCATGACTGCTCTCAAGAGTCCACAACTATGGGACCCACTAAATAACTTTAATATTATTATATAAGCGCGTGAAGGACTAATCGCGTGGCAGGGAACACAGGAAAGGAAAAAAATAAAAATCCGTGTCCGCATTGACCGCCCCAGGGCTCGCTCCAACCCCACGACCGTATCTTTCGGTGGGTCCTGCTCCAATGACGAATCGCCATTGCCAATCTTTAGGACAAATTAAATAAACATAATCATAAAATTTAATTAAACCGAAAGGCAAAAGTGGTTTGGTTAAAGGGGGGTGTTTTGATATTTGTTAAAAATAAGGAGAGTATAAGGGCATCTCAAATCTAATCCATGTTTTTTTGTCTTAAAAGTCAATACTTAGACAACTTAAAATCAAGTTGAGGTGGTGACTTTTAAAAATTAAAGGTGGAAATAAGTTTATTAGGTATTGACTTTTTAAAAAATAAGAGATTTTCATAATTTTAAATATTTCAAGTAATATCGGTACAAATATAATAATACAATACAATTCAAATGATAAAATTAGGAAATAAAAATATAAATAATCTCCTAAATTTTAACATTTATATGGTATGCTACTGAACCTTTAAAAATTACAAATATTCCTCTTATATTTTGATAAGTTGACATATATGCCTTATAAGTTGAAAACAAGTCTATAAACTTTAACATTAATTCTAGAATGCTCCCTTGGATTTATCATAGTGTATTTTAATACTCTCTAAGCTTTTATTCTAAGTTTTTATTATTTTTTAAACTAAACGAATAAGAAAAATGTCAAATTTGTTATCTAAACTTTACATAAAATTTTGATTTGGTACATTAACATTGAAGTAATTAATTTAATACTTAATTGAAGTTTCGTGACTATTTTTACTACCTTACGAACATCATTTACTTCTCTTTATTGGCTTGAAAAAAGGTCTATCGGCTAGATGATGTTATGAGCATTAGAGAAAATTCGGTGATATATATGCTACATTTTTTTTCATCTATAAACAAACTAAACGATGATAAGGAATTAGTAAAAATAACTACAAAAGTTTTTATTAAGTAACTAAATTGAACTTTCATGTAAAGTTTAGTTATCTAATTTAACCTTTACTTGAAATGATAAGAGTATTGTATGTTGTCACTTTATTAAAATTTATGCATCATCTAAAAATTTGAATGATATATCAACCTACAAGTTAAAGTTTAAAGGGTTATTTGCAATCCCCCATAATTATTAAATTTATAAAGGGATAAATTCAATTTTTGTAATATTTGATGCTTTCTAACTCTCTTAAAAGTCACGTGTATGTTTGAGCTAGTTAAAACTATCTACTTCTCCTTCCAATCCTGCCCCTTCCTTAATTCACCTTTCATTTCATTATACACTACTCCTTTAAATATAATGGTACGATGAATTTTTTTTTTTTTAATTTCATATATACATAGATATATCCTTGAATTTTCTAAGTTGCAATAGTCCCCTAAAAATATGATAAATTGATAAACAACTCTTTTAAGTTAAAAGAACCCCTCAAAATTTACCTTAATGTGGAAATGCACCCCTTGAACTTATCAAAATATATTTAACACCTCTTAAACTTATTTCTAGTAGAGATGCAACCAAGCAGATTATTATAAGGTATCTAGTAACTCATCCAACTGCTAAAAATTCTATATGATTGGAGACGAGTTTAGAAAATTTCGTACAACTCTATATGATTTAAATTAAATTTCCAAGTTGCTATTGTTAAGATAGTCTCATATGTCATTTGATCATTGAAGTGATCATAAGAGTTAATACAATAGATATTTCAATAGATCAATTACAATCTGTATAAAGTTGAGCCATTTAATAACTTATTAAATTAGTCGCAATCAATGTGGATGGATGTTAGAGTTTTCTTAGGTTTTGACTTAGCATTAAATGAGGTATAAGTAATATTAATGTATAAGGAGGTTATTAAGAGTTAAAAACTCCTATTGTTTTAATAATGTGTATACATCGAGAGTTATTATGAATTATTTATATTTTAATAAGAAAATGTGTCAAAATGTATGGAAGATTCTTTCTTTGAGCATTAATGAATGCATTAGGTTGCCCACCAACAATTTCAGAAAAAAAAAATTAACCAAAAAAAGAGCCAACTTTAGTCATGAAATTTCCTATATTTTTCTGAATAAAAGTAATGAAGTTTCTTTACCTTATTCATGTGTACTCACTACAATCACAAGAGGAAAAAAAGAAAGAAAGAAGAAAAGAAAAAGAATTGAATAAAAATTATATATCTTTGTACATGGTGAGGGTGAGTGAGTAACTTTATCATACAATACGCATTACGATCTTACTCAACCAAGTAGGGTTCAGGTGGGTATTAAAGATCACAGGATAAGGTTTAATTATAGATTTTGTGGAACCTACTCTCATAGGGTTGGGCCTAAGATTTTCATACATTGAATGCAATCTAGAACCTGTACTCTAATATATTAAGGGTACATACTTTAGGATATCTTATATCTATCCTGTTAAATATTATAAAATAATGTTAATGTATATAAAATAATAACAATACTCTTTTTTATTTGATGGCCACTTTGTATTAAGATTATTATTTTGTAAATTATTTCAAAAATTTTTAGTATATAAGAATTTATATATTTTATTTTGGAAACACTTGTTATTTTTATTTTAGAATACTATAAATTATATATATATACTTGAACTCTCAAAGTATATAAATTTGCTATTTATCTTTTAAGACTAATGAACATTCAAATAACTCCAAAGTTTTAAATTTTGGAATTTGCTACAGGTTTATTTAATATTATATAAACACGTTCTACAGATATTTGTTGTAAGTTTCAGTTTTTACTCATAAATAAATTTTACATATTACAGAACTTGTGATACTAACAAATTACATTTAAAATTCCTTTCAATATGCTATTTATAGAGAATGTATGAAATTAAGTTAGTTATATATATTACATGAAACTATATCAAATACTATAAACTTGAAACTTAAGAAAAAAAAAAAAGATTTCATAAATAAATCAACATGCTTTAAAGGGTACCACATAGCCCATACATTATATTGGATATATAGTATTGGGTGGATAAAAGGTGTTATAAGATAAATTTCGAATTCCAAATCTAAAACCTTATAACTTATATAGTTGGGTACAGGTTATATCCTTCCCATCCTATGTGCTTACCCTAATTGATGATATTGTGCTGTTGGAGGAAATCTAGTCGGGATATCCCTGGAGAAGAAACTTTGTACCGAAGAAGACAGTTAAACCTAAAAGCAATAAATAAAAAAAAGGTTGTTGCTCAAAAAGTTAGGCGGTCCTTCTACAGACATTTCCATTGTAGTACTGACATTGTAAGGTGGACAATTAATCAATGTTTGGGTCATTTTATCCGAGGTCTATATTTAAATTGAGCCATCGAAGTTGTTAGAGTTAAGTAATCGAACACATCTCATGGTATCAGTAAATTATTTTCTATATTCTCATCTTCATCTCCGATCTTACAATTAAAACCAATCGGATCTTCATTAAAGTAATAAAACATATGATTAATATCATCCAAAATTAAAAAAATAATAATAACGCATGCACACGAATATGTATCGGAGAAAAAATAAAAAGGAGAAAGAAAAAAGGTCTTTCACACACAAATAACTCCCAACATTTCCCCCCGCCCCCCCCCCCAAATCAACAGATAGGTAAGCACATCGTATTGAATCCATTCTTAAATTTTCTTTCATCTTTCGATAAAAAGGGTCGATGAATATTTATATTAAAAAAAATCAAACCACGTAGATTTGGTTTTCTTAGACAACATAAGTATAAAACTTTAGGATAAAACTGTTCCATTATTTGATATACATAAAAATAGTACAAGCAAATATTATAAAATATTTAAATTATCCAATAAAAGACCATTTGTTTTATTATTCATATTGTATTTTTTTTTTAAATTTGTCTAATATTCTTGATTGTTATTTATTACCCAAATTTATGACAACATTCAAATAAAATATTAGAATAAATGTGCAATTTAGTCCACCAATTTATACAAACCAAACCACTCTGGCTTTTTGGAAAAAGAAAAGAGAAAAGAGGAATCTAGAATAGTAGCATTTGTATTATTGCTAAATCCACCGTGCCTTTCCCTCCATCTCTTTTTCTTTTACTTTTCTTGTTTCGTACACAAATAGACTAAACAGAGGACTTTAGATTAATGACAAGCCAAGCTAAGGGCATGCATGCATTATAATGCTCCAAAATTTTTTATTCCTGTGGAAGTAGTAAACCAATAAATAAAGGCGGTCGCTCTTTCGGTTGTGTTGTGTGCCCATATAGCTTTTATTTTATTTTGTTTCTTATCGAATATTTTACAAAGAATTAGAGTATGGAAGGAAGCTTGAGTGTAAACAATTGCCTCAAATGGATGAGTTGGGCAGGGCGGCAATTGGGAAGAGTGAGAGGGGGGAGGACACACTAACAATATCCATACAAGAATAACCATTATCTCAGTTATTATTTATTTATTTAAAATTTAAAAGTTATTAAATTTCATATTTCATCCAATTTTTACTTTAAAATATTTAGCAACTTTAAATATTAAGTGTAAGATTTGAAAGGTGAAAATTCATCTGGGCTATTTAGCATTCAGCAACTTCAAACTTTTAATAACAGATTAAAGAAACTACATTAATTAAGCATTGTTAAATCAATACAAGAAAAGAATAAAAAAGTATGTTGGGCGGTGGTATTAATAAGATATATGAGTCTGTTTGGATGATCTGTTTTTTATCCGTATCTATATATGATCTGTATTTATATTTTATTTATATATTGAATGTGTATCTGATTTGTTTAATTTGTTTATAAGTAAAAATATATTTTTTTATCTGTATTCATTTCTTAACAAATAATATATTTAAATATATTTATGTGCGTCTACACACTGACGAAACAATCTTACCCATGATCTAGAAGGCTTTCCCATCATTAAGAATCTCAAAATCTGGCAACTGTTCTTTCTATATCAAATACATCACTATATTCATTTTTACACATAATTCGTTTCATCTGTTTCTAGACTTCTAGTTACCCTATGCAATGATTCCTTCGGGAAAGAAAAGCTTTTAAGTAAATTACAGTGACACTGCTAACTATACCAATAAAAAATATTTAATCACCATAAATTTTACCGTTGGTACAATGCATTAATTATTTATATAAATATATACGTTCACAAGCATTTTTTTAGGCTAATTTATCTTCTGATTTAGGGTTTTTCTTTGCTGATTTGATTTATCTAAGGTAGATATGAGTCAAATCAATTTATCAATTCACTTATAAAACATTTTCTACTGTGTATTGATATAAATAAAATATTGACTCCGTGCATTGATAAAAATATTGACTTGGACCCAGTATTTAGGAAGAAATTTCTGATGTTGGGAGTATAGTCGTACTATTCTTCATATTTACACAGTGTTTGACAAGTTTTTTGAAGGTGAAAGCTATGAAGAATCAACTTTTATATTTGTTGGATATAAATAATGGAAATAGAAGGAAATTACTAAAATGTTCAATGATGCTTTTGCTTCCTTCTTTTTGGGGATATTTTAGTAATTTTAAAAGCTTTTTTTTTTCATTTTTTTTTCACTTTCATCCTAATTTTAGATGGAAGGGCGGTAAGGGATTTATATTTCCTTCCATTTCCAAAACCATCTTATTTCCACTTCAACAAAAATACCCAAACAAAAACATTCATCCCACTTTCCCAACTTTCGCTAGATTTGATCGCACTTCCCTGTTCCCTAAAACAGTGTTAGGTCTAGCTGTGACTATTTTTGAGGTACAATAACGTAATATATGTACGGTCTCTAACCTCAAAAAGACCAACTAAAGACAATCGTTTGTGTAACCAAAACCTTAAATACAAACATAAAAGCTCAACAAAAGCTGTGTCAACAAATTACATCCACTTCCAAACTTACCCTCAAATCAGAGAAAGCAAATAAAGTAAGAACAAGAGAGGACAACAGTTCCGAGTGCATTAATGTTTTATAAATTCAATAACATTGTTTACAAAGTTATTCTAAAACCTATTTATATATTAATAATGGAAGATATACACAAGTGGCCTAGACCAAGCTCAGCGCAAATTCAGATAGAGAAATCTTTCATTTTACTATACTTTCGCATCTTTGTGAAGTGCATATACAACGTTGAAAGTATAAATAATCCCTTTTTTAAGGCTCTTAACAAATGACGGAATCTTTATAAATATTCTTTCGACCATGATTATTATCATCAAGAATAACGGTATATATTTTCTAGCTAAAAAACTAAGTTATACGAGGTCTGCTAAGGATTTTATTAGATTATCATAAACTACCACTAATATAAGTCTAAAGTAAACAAATTTATTCATATTCAAATCAACTATGCCATAAATAAATAAAATAACTGAAGGAATGACCTTTTACTTTATACTATATATATATAGAGAGAGAGAGAGAGAACAGGATTCTTAATGTAATGTCAAGGTTACAACATTATATATGCACTGAGGGAACAATTTAAATATATGAATGGAATGCCAAATTGGCCTAGTCTACATATTAGCCTCTTGTATTTGTAGTTATCATCGCAAATTGAAGTCAGAACAATGACCAAACTTATTAAAAAATAGGCTTAGAAAGGCGAAAGCTACTCTATAGGGACTAGGGTTTTGGCCACCGTTGTTGCTTCATATCACTTCACTCGGTATTTTTTTTGAGTCATGTTTACTCTGCTGTATACATTGATTCAAGATCAAATAATTGAGAAAGTTCATTCTCGTTTTAGTATGGTTTTCCTATGCTTGAATATAAAGATATTGACATAACAAAAGGTCACATATATACGAACTGACAAACGATAAAAGAACTCAATATTTGTCAAGAGAAAGAATGGATCGAGTCTTTGAAACTATTTTTAGGTATGTTTTCCAAGTCGTTTCATTCTCAAGGGCTTCATGAATTTCATATTGAGAAATCGAACCTCGTTTGCATTCCATCAATTATTGTTTTGAAAAACGTTTTTTCTTCATAGAAAAAAGAAAATTACCAGGTATTATACATAAAGTGTATGGACACAAAACATGTAAACACTAATAAAATTTTGATTTATGTAGTAAATAAAATGAATAATTTTTATTAATATTTATACACTAAATATATGCATAACATATAATATATAATTCCAATAAATCTTTTCTTACATAAGATCTTGTACATAATTTAAATTACCATTCAAGAGAAATGCATGAATGTCCCATCTTATCCATCTTATTACACACCCAATATTCTCTCTTATTTGTGGCCGCCAAACCTAGCTTGATTATGAAACCATACATGGTAATAATGAGCATTGATTTGCAAATTCTTTCTCCAAATATAAACGTGACACTTGGATAATGGAAAAATGGAAATAACAAAAATAATACATAAATTTTGATAAAAAGATAATTATGTATTTAAAATTTTATTTTGAATAATTTGATACTTAACTTTTTTCATAGTTTGATTTTAATAATTTTAATATCTAAATAAAATTTTTATTAATTTTTTTTATACCTTATTTCACTTACTTTAAATATAAAAAAACCCATAAAAATTTTATTCAAATACTAAATTATTTAAGAACAACCTTTAAACATGTAGTTATTCGATTTATAAAAATCAGTTGTCATTCGTCGTAACCCTTAAAAACAATTAAGTGGAAACATCTCACTTTTCAAGTGGTTTCTTTTGAATTTCATATATATATATATATATATTTTAGCATGTCCACACTAATCGAAACACCTCCTTTGACGGTATTGATAAACATTAAAAATTGCAGGAGAAGTCAGGGGGGATTGGGTTGGCACGGAATCTTTTACTGGTCAAAAGTTATAATAGGGTTTTTCTGAGTACTAGATTTGTGCTTATATTTTTAAAGCAATGATACCACACTATTATTATTATTATTTTTAATTTTCATGTCAGATGTGAGGACGAAAACTTGTGTGTAATCATCATGTTTTTTTCGTACGGCCCAATGTGATAAATGATATCATTTGAATTTTCAAATTTCTTTATGTTAATGAATGGATCTGCCACGGTTTTTAATAGAGATAGACATGGATCGGTTTGGTTCGGTTTTTTTTAAAATCAAACCAAATTATAATTTATAATTTGAATTTTTTTTATCTCAAATCAAACCGTTAAGTAACGATTTGGTTCGGATTATAAATTTTTAAACCATTAAATAACGGTTTGGTTCGGTTTGGATTACGGTTTAAATCAAAATTCTAACTAAAAATTTTTCTTGTTCTAGTTTTTTTACATTTGTGTATATTCTTAAACATTTATATCATTTTACAAAGTTGATATTATAAACCATAACAAAATACTTTATAAATTCATCATACTTTTAATCTATAGTTTTCTATAAAATCAATTATCCACCAATAAAATACATTCACTAACCAATACATAGTAAGTCATAATTAATGACTTTTAATATAACCATCATGTCAATTATCTACCAATAATTTAGCTAAAATAAAAAATCATCTATCAACAAAATTCATCAATGAATAAAATGACCAGCTAACAAAATATATTAAACAATTGATACATAATGAAAGTTTATAACTAAATAAATAAATTTCATACTTTACAAAGTTAAAAGCTATTAAAAAAAACAATAGTTCATCATAAAAAAAAATTACATATCATAAGCTTTAAAAAATTTAAAAAAAACAAATTGATTTTAATTAATATTCATCAAATAATAAATATCAAATGAAATCATATAAACATATAGTAAAATATTATTATATTTTCTAAAATGGTTTGGTTTGGTTTTACGAATTGGTTTGGTTTATCTTCCAAACCAAACCATAAATTTACGGATTGGTTCGGATTTGAAAAATTTCAAACCAAACCGTGAAAAAGAACCATATTTTTGGTTTGGATTGGTTCGGATACGGATTGGTTTGGTTCGATCAGTTTTTTTGCCTACCCCTAGTTTTTAAGATTGAGAAAAAAGAAGAAGAAGGAATTATTCTATTATAAATGGAAAGAAAACACCAAAATGGACATGCAATATGCTATATCAGACCATCCATGCCCGTAAATTCTTTTACAAATTTTTTAAGATATCATAATAATATCTTTAAAAACCCTTTTTTTTTAAAAAAAAAAAACCCTACTCTTTAGCTGCTAATTTATTCACATAAATTTATTTACTTCTTATATTTTTATCAATCTCAATTACTTTTAGGATGCATTTAGTTCGTTGATTAGCACGGGTTTGATACTTGCTTCATATTTGTTCCAACTAAATTATCTATTAAAAATAAATACAGATAAAAAATAAATATTTTTACTCATAACAGACTATACAAATAAGATACAGATGAAAAACAGATAATCTAAATAGACCTTTATACGATACCTTACTTTTACATAATAATAATAAATAATAATAATAATAATATAGAAATGATCTCGGATATAGATATTCTTTGTGACAATAAATATTTTTGGAAAAAAAACTATAAAGAATGTCAAATTAAAGCGTTTTGGCTTTAGATTTAATGGTTTTAAAAATTGTAAGGTCTATTAATACATTGAGCAAACAAAATAAGGAAAAAAAGACCATAGTATTGTATTTTTAAAATGGTTAAATTCTTGGATCATTTGGTTCAATTTATTTACTAGTCCAAACTAGCTACATAATGTCAATTTAGAGCCATATTTTTTTTCATTTGGTTTTCTGATTTGGCTTTGATTTACCAGGCGCACAATGTGTAACACGAGATTGGAGAGCCTACAGCATCATCAGCGGCTCAATCACTCTCTATAAAGAAAAGAAAAAAGAAAAATGGGGTTTCTCTTTCTCTTAATCAACCTTTACACACTAATAATCACCGTCCTCCCCATACTTTATTAAGATTGAAAATAAATCTTTTTCTGACTTGGGGGTGAAAAAAAAAAAGATTTTTTCTATTTACACTTTTAAAATACTTTCACGTGTAATTAATGGTAAGGAAAATAGGATAATGTCGTAATATATTATCCTAAGATACTTCATTAATCTAGGTAATTTAAAAATTACAAAGATCAAATAATATGATAAACCTATTTATAGTTGGTCTTTAAAATAAACCTAAATAACTGGGGCTAAACGTTGTGTCCCTTCGATTCGATCCACTCTTCATGGTATATCAAACTCATCCTAAATAACTGGGGCTTCTATATTGTATTCATTGGCGAGAGAATCATGCTGGTTTGGGTTGTCTCCTTAAATTTAGTTTAAAGTTATCCTTCTTTTGATTAAAATTTTTAAATTTGTTTCTCTTGGAAGAATAACTTTGGTCCAATCGGTGACAAAGAAAGTATTATATTAGTTGTCTTAATGCCACATTTAAGACATGATAAGTACATTAAGATTTTAGAATTTGATTATTGCAAGTGAAGGATTTGATAGATTGGATTGTCTATCAATAAAAAGAAAAAACCACTCCTCGTGTTTATTGTTCTTTATAGTTCTAGAAAAGATGTTAGTGTAAATATATTAAAAGATTTTTTATGATTTAGGGTCAGTTTAGTTCATTATTTTTATGTCTTTTTAATATCATTTTTATCATTTTTAAACATATTATTTGTCAAAAACAAATACAGATAAAAAAACAGATTTTTTACTCATGAACAGATCAAACAAACTAGATCTATATAAGATATAGATGCAGATCAAATGATTTAAATTATTTATTTTTACTGTTTGAAAATATCGAACCAAACAAATATATATAAAATAAAAAAAAGGGGTTTTCCATAAACTAATTAATGAAAAATCCTATCATGAAGAACATATTAATTAATTTTTCCACCCAGACGCAACCTAGCTAAATCTGTTGATACTTCGTTCCCCTCTTTGCTCACACACTTTTTAAGACACAATCAAAGGACTGTCTCGTGGAGCATCAACCATGTGTTCAAACATATTATGTAGTTTCAATAATGTTTTCAAACTTTCACGTCATGAGATCAAGACTCGAGTGCAAAAAATTCGCATGGCGGTTGATGTTTCTCACCTTCCCATAGACAAAGTGAGCTTCGGTATACGATGTTGCTAGAATTTAAGTACTGTTCCTTTGACAGGTGTAAGGACCCCTTTTCGGAAATGCATGGCTTTTAGGGTTTTATTAGCCAGGGTTCATGTATTGTTTGTTGTTCCCAGGATTTCTGCGAAATCGATGCAGCCTTTTACGATTTCAGATGGGACGATAACCTTTCGTTCTCATTCGTAAATTGGTATAATTTAATGGTTTTATTTGTTATTGCTTTTAGGTTAGGATAAGATCAACCATAGAGTAAATTATTGAATAAATATGTAAACATCATAAGAGTTGGTGGCTCCAGTGTTTTTGGTTTTTACAATAATGCTTTGATCCGTACACCTTTTTATTTTTAATATTCGTTTAGTTGAAATATAAAATAAATAATATATATATATATATATATCAGATGTTACTCATTGGAGTGGTGATTAGTGCCAAATACTATGTGCGTGTTGACAAGAGAAATTATTTACTCCTTCATCATTCTGTTTAAGTTGTTTTAATGGTATTTAATTAAGGATAATAATAATTTATAATGAATTATTATTATGCTAAAATAATAACAATAGTTCATGTGTTACAATATAAACTGTAGTTTAATGATTTATTATCAATTTTTATCATATAAACTCATGTTTTGAAAATATCCTTTATATACTTATCATTTATCTCTCTATAATAAAAATAAGAGTTATTATAGATATTTTACTTATACTTCAATAATTATCTGTATTATTTGTTACAAACAGATATTGCAACTCTATTATATTCATATTCAATTCAAATTCAATTTCTCGTTATTTTATACAATAAAGTGAATGGATTGTAATATTTCTATTTATATGTGATAAATTAGTAGTTTTGAAAAAATTTCATATTTCATAAATACTATCACAAATGATGAAATTTTTATCTGTAATTCTTTTTTTATAACTTATGGATACATGTGCTATGATATGCATGCATACATATGTATACTTATTTAGTCCTTAATGCCTTTCCACCTCCACTTTCATGGTTCCTGCTACCATTCTAGTAAAAAAAGCCAGATACTGATGTTATCATTTTCATCGAGACCTTCTTTATTATACTTTTTATTTCGACCGTGAAAGGTGTGCTTTTGTTTTTTTAATTTTTAAGGTTTCTTCCTTTTTTTATTTAATTTCTGGCCTTTTGTATTATATTATTTGCATCGATTTGTGTAATAATGATGTCTCTGTATTAAGTTAATTATTGTTGTGCACCAGGGTGTGGACAATCGACATGACATGGAATATTTTTAGAGCACTTGATCCAGCTCCGTCTCTGTACAAGTTCGAAATGACTCAATAGAAAGTATCATTAATCAAGAAGCTAAACAAAAATTTGAGTTCTAAATGTGTATTTTTCATTTTAATTTTTCTTTTAAGGCATAAGTTTAGGAGAAGAAGTGGAGGAAATTAATAATAACATTTAAAAAGACACACTAATATAAATTAGGGAAAAACAATCTAAAAATAAGCAAGTTAAACACGTCTTTTAAAGTGACGGGATTGTAGGTGACTAATCTTATTTCTTCAAGAGATAAGTTTAGTGTTAATATCATCTCTAGAAGAGATAAAGTTAGAGCAGCTATAATGACCTTATCTCTCGAAAAGACAAGGTTAGTGTATCTAAACTAAACTTGTCTATTGAAAAGACAAGATCAGCTACTTTTATTTTCGTTGCTCCATGAGACGAGTTAAACTTGCTTTTTTTTTTTGTTTATTTTCGCTCTAAGTTGTATTTGCATAATTTTTTTATAATATTATTTTTTTTCCATATCCCTAATTAGTCTACATATTGATTTGATATATTACGGCGATACTATTGAAATATATTAAGATAGAAGATAAATTTATTCTTTTTTAAGGTTTGGGATTAGCTTACAACAACCTTAATTTTTTTTTTTTATTAACGTGACATGCTTCTCGATTTTTCGTTTAAGAATAATAACACCTATAACTATAAGTAATAAACGGCCATACATAACCCAACATGGAATAGTCCGGGTCTCAAAGTAATCTGAATGATTGCTTCCATATTTGGGCTTAAAAGGTTTGATGATTTGGGTCATTTAGCCATAGGTGGATCCTGAATTCAGCTCCACTTACAATAACATGCTTGCTGAGTTTGCTGACACTATCAATTTACATCAATAAATTCAAAACACAATGTGCATATCTTAATAAAGAGAAGCAAATAGCAAATGCTCCCCAAAATATAGACATATGAGGTGGAGAAATCTTTATTAAACTTTAGAAGGACTTTTCTTTTCTTTTTTTCTTTTTTTTTTGTTTTTTTCGATAATTTTTAAAATATATGTTTACATTTAAGTTTCATTAAATCCCTAAACTGTCTGTATTTATTGTTTTATTAGCAATGGTAGTTTTATAGTTTAAGCAACAATAATATAAGGTATATACATATTTTCAATAGTTAAGGTCACATAAAGTCATGTCTTAAGGGTTTAAGGATATAATCACGTCAAAACATCAAATTTTTAGTCTAACTGCAATTATCTCTAAAAGTTAGAGGGAATGGTAATCCCTTTTGGGAAAATCGATTTGTTTTTGTAGTTTTGGTATATTCAAGAGAGTTTATGTTGAACAATATTGTTCTCAGCTAATATTATTGAGATGAAACAGTTAATAATAATAATAATAATACAAGTAAAATATAGATTTATTTATAATGATTGTTTCAAGAGAAAGTATAATTTAATTAGAAAGAAGTTATCTCATTTTAACTATAATCACTCCAACTTAGCATCTTCCATAAATTGTTGTTTTTTTGAAACTACACATTATTGGGTATGAAGATGGATACCCATTTTTGCACTTTAATAATAGTATAGAGGTCGGTGATGATGATGTTATTCAAAGAAAGGACTGGGCTGTCGGTGGATTCAATCCAACAATCTCAATGTGTTTCCTACTTCCTTGATTAATGCTCCTAATTGTCTTATCATAGCAATTCTATCCTTCATTTTCGGATTGATAATCATGAACTTATAATCTTCATTCATGACCGTGTGTGTGTGTGTGGGGGGCGATGCTTTAATCTCCTAGTTACACTGTTGTTTCCAATGATTCGAGCTATAAGAGTGGCGATAACAAAGCCATCAGGACAGAGCATTCATATAGGAAAGCCAAGATTAAGAGTGTAGAGACAAATCGAATTAAAATGATAAAGTGATGAGTTCAAATTTGAGTTTACTTTAAACACGATCTAACTTTGATTTTCAACTCATCTATAACTAAAAGTAGCATTTAACTAACTTAAATTCTATATAATTGCATTTCATTTTATTTCATTTAGATGTGATTTTAAAAGCTTGAAACACGATCCCAATAAATTGAGAGATTCACCTTTTAACTTGAATTTTGATTATAGGATTGAAGGAGTATTAGGATTGAAATCATATCCTAACCAAACAAAAATATAAATAAAACCTTAACATTTCTAATGTAAAATTCGCAATTGTATATGATATGTATTATAAATATTATATAATATGAAATAATATAAATATCTCATATAACATACAACGTGTACAATATGTATATATTACAATCAATGTATAAGGAATTATTATTTTAGTATTTAATTAATGCACTTGAACTTTTATATTCACAAAATATAGACATCTAATTACTTTATTTACAATGACATGGTTAGCTACGAATCAGAATGATAATCATAATAAAGTGCTTGCCATAATGTGCTCATATGTTAATAGAATTAAAGATCTATTTTATTCATTTTCTTCCATACGTGAATTGATTGGCTATTAGTTATAAATGTTATCAAAGTGATATATTTTTACTAGATCTTATAATTTTGCAATTAACATATGAGAAATTCTCAAAGTTAATAACAAATTTTATGGCACATTCATCATTTATCAATTTTTTCCATTAGTGATTATGTAAAATATTATATAAATTACATGATCTTTGATATATGTAATATTTTTATAACTCAAAAGATTATAACTTTTTTGAATCAATAATTATATAAAGTATAATATATATTATATATTTATAATATTTTTTAAATTTTACATATTGTGCGAGGTTTTTAACTATTTTAATCTAATAAGGCATATTTTTGGGTTGATGCACACAAAGCTAAACCAAAAAATAATTATAGGGATAGACTCTTCGTTTGAGACAATAAGTGAAAATTCACATGGGAGGGAAAAATAATTTCATTTAAAAAAGTTGGACCCAAAATAATGAAAGTTGCCCTTTTATTTCCAGATTGAAGAGTGGGGAGGATGACATGTATATCTAATGAATGAATGGCATGCAACTTTATTATCTTCTCAAAGATATGCCAATTAGAGCAACAATGAAATCAAGTAAGAAAATTGAAATCAATCCTTAATAGAATTAGGGTTTCACCTTAAAAAAAATAATTATAATCTTGTGCTCCCCTAAATTGTAATACAAGATTTGTTAATTATGCTTTCACAACTTTTTTCAAATTGATAAATTTATGTAAGTTATTATTTTATTTGTTTTTCTTTTTTATTTTACAATAGAAATTAAGACCTAACATAATTTGATTTGTTATGTTTAATATACTAAATCAAACATTCGAATTTAGAAACAAAATTTGTAATCTTTAAGGATTATTATCATACGTTGTATGAGTTTGTTATAACTGACATATGATATATTAAAAATTGTTGGTTGTTTTACATGATATTTTAAGAAATCTCTTTTTCAATGTAAAAACTACAAGGTGATAATGCCTTACACATGTATTTGCATTTTTATGTAGGTTGGGAAGATGATTTTTGAGAGAAATCGTGCAAGTTGACGAAGTTTGTGAGTGAAGAAGATTGGAAAAAAATTAATATAGTGTTTTTTTTCTTTTACTTTTCTTTAGTTCTGTTTATTAAGTTTATGTAGAAATAAAAAAAAGTGTAAGACTCGTAGAGTTATGGGGAAAAAAATAGTTTTGTATTTTCTTGAAGTCAACAATGCAATAACTTAATAAGTTTTAATTTCACGTATCTATATGAGATATTGTTATCTTTTTAAATTTAATTAATGCATTTTGGTTTATTAGGTAACTATTTAACGGTACATAATTAGAGATTTAATTAATATTTAATTAATGAAAAAAAGTAGACTTTTTGTGATAAGTTATAGAAGGATTTTTCTCCATTCCAGAGGGACTAATAACATATGCCATAAGTTGAATCACCTTAAAATTAACGAAAAAAAAATAACAATAATAAAATAATGAGAAAAATGAAATAAAGCCACAAAATAAATATTTTGATAAAATTAATTTTGCCAATGATAAGATTTCATTACCAAATTATTGTCATAATATTTACTTCTATGGCAAACACAATTTCTTATTATTAATATTTTGACAAATAATATTGATATGGTAAAATATTTATGATATCATTATATTTATCATAACATAAAATTTATGGTAAATTATACAGACCCCCATTTTTTAAAAAGACAACAATTACCCTATTACAGCAGTTGCAAGGTCCACATATATTATTAAATGGAAACTTATTTGTCTTTTAAAATAATAGGTATGAAAAAAATAATTTAAAAAAAGTCACGTCATATTTATTTGTTGACATGGCAATATAATCGTTTTTTTTCTTTTTAACAAAAATCAAAACATGTCTTTCTTAATAAAAACAGTTATAACTAAAATCACCAAACCCTATATATATATATATAATATATATATTATCTTTCTAAATGAAATGTATATTTCCAATTTCTTTTCATTTTTTAAAAGATTTTTTATGAAACAAAAAATTGTTACTAGTCCTACTTGTATCTGCAAATTTCAATTTCATAGATGGGGAGACACGAGACATGCATTTGTAATCTAATTGGTTTTATTAAAAGATAAGTGTTGAACTTTAAACCTTAAAGTCCAATTTCTTCTTAATAAGTAGTGCATATCATAGAATTAGGAATTATTGATATTTAATTATATATTTACACTATGACAAGGCCAACTATTAGATTTTATTGCAATATTTATAATGACTCATTATCTTATTTATTAATTTATTTCTATCTTTTTCTTTCAAATAAGAAAGAACATGTATAGTTTTTTTTTTCATTTTTTTTTTTCCATTATTTACTAATCTTGTCAAGTAAGTATTTCTCCTTTATTTATTTTGTCTACATAAGACACAGTGTAAGAAGTCTTAGTTGGAAATCTGTAAGCATAAGAACATTCATAAGTCTTAAATTTAACAAAAATGCAAAGAAAATGAAAATATACATTTCATTTAGAAAGATGAAAAGAGTAGGATTCAACGATTTTGGTTTAGACTATATTTTAGTTAAGGAATCCATGTTTTGGTTTTTGGTTAAAAAAATGGATTATATTGCCATGTTGGCAAATAAATATAATGTGCATTTTTTTCAATTAATTTTCTTATATCAATTTTTTTTTAAATGACAAATAAATTATCATTTCATAATACATGTGGACTCTACTGTTACTCTAGGGGGCAATTGTTGACTTTTTAAAAAGGTAGAGGTCCATTTTTAAGTGGTGTCCGTGTAATTTACTCTGAAATTTGTGTAGAAAATTGTCACCTTATTTGAAATAACCTAAATCCTTACGTATTTAAATTAGGATTGGCTTAATTAAATAGTATAATAGATAGATAATTATAAACTTAAATTTAAACTTAGTTTAAAAATCTAATTTAGATAATTTAAATAAATCAAACATGTAAACAATAGAATATGATTAGACAAATTGACATAATTGATGAATTAGTGAATATATTAAATTGAATTTTAAGATTTCAAATGTTCTTTTCTAATTGTCTATTTGCTCCCTTAACTAATTTCATGTATCAAATTAACCAATTCCTTTCATATATATATATATATATATATATTAATTTAAAACCCTCTTTCTTTTTTTTTTAATTATCAAATGAGTTAAATTTCTTATGTTCAACTATCTCTATTTTAAAATGCTCAAGTTTAGCTATTTTAGTCAAAATTCTATTTTTTTAATCTCCATAAATTTTTTAGGTCGATTGCCTATTTAAAAATATCTTTTCTTAAACCTAAACCCAAGCTTAATATCAATTTCGTATAAATTAAAATTCTAAGCTAGGTTTTCAAATCAAGTTATTAATTTCTATTATATAGCTTTGTGAAATTACTTTCTAATTATTTTCAATACTTAAGACAATTATCTAAAATGCTTAATGCTAGAACTCTTATCTATAAATATATATTGATTACTTTTTAAAAATCCTTATCTTTTCCCTTTTCTTTCTATTTTTTCCATCTACCCTCCCTTTTTCTCTTTTCTTCTTCTCTTCCTCTTCTCTTCGTCTATGTTTCTTCCTATTCTCCTTCTTTTCTCTTTTCTTTCGCAAAACCCAACCCTAATTGTTAAATTTCAACAAGATCCTCGGAGAAATTGAAGATCAAGTAGTTTTGTTGGCTTGACATGTAAGTTTGATGTTTTCTTTATTTTAATTGTTGTATATGCATATAAATGTTAAATTAGAGCCAAATAGATGTAGAACTTATGATGATATTGATAAGTTAGTAACATATAAACATATATGTTAAAACTTAAATATGTATATGCATAAATATATCAAGTGTTTGATGTAAGGATTTGAAGATGAATGAAGTAGAAATATGATAAGGAATGTTAGATAAACTTGAAGTGAGCTTGTATGCTGTTTGTGGTATGTTTGATGTAATCAAGATGAGAAAAGGTAGTTAAAATAAATGAAATTTTGAAGAACAAACAAGGAAAAAAAAAACATGAAAATTGGACATAAGGCACTCATTACAAGCATGATGGAACTTGTGATGGTCTCTCTTTCGTGTAAAATTTGATGCCCAATTGATCATTGGAGTAATTGAACACATTATGCTTGTGGATTTAGAAAATTTGGATCATTACGGGCGTGATCCATCCCATGATGATGTCTGTTTTGAAATTTTTGGGCCATCACAAATATGATCAAGGATGTGGTAGCCAATGATCACACATGTTCCTCTGATCACGGAGTGATAGAGAATGTGACAGGCCGTCACACCGTCCAGCACGATGTGTGATCAGCCCCAGTTAGAAAAAGAAGGAAAGATAAAATAAAATAGAAGAATAATGAATAATAGATATGATATATTAGTATTGGTTTAATTATGAATGAGTTAAGTGAATAATAGGTATAATAGTTAATTAGATCTAACAAGGATTGAAATTATGAAATGGACTTAGTCAACAAATCTAAGTTTAACTTGAACTAAATGAACTTAGTAAGCTAAAATGAACTAGATTAATTAAAATTAGGGGTGTGCACCTCGAATCGAACTGCATCATATTTTACGATTCAATTTTTCTTTTAAATTTGAACTTAACCATATAGTTTGGTTCGTAATTTTTTCGAACTAAAAAAAAAACTATTCGATATGATTCGATTTGCAGTTCAAACCGTTTTTATTCATAAAATAAAAAATATATATATATTCTATCAAAAACTTCAATT
This sequence comes from Combretum micranthum, assembly GCA_024138025.1. NCBI lineage: Eukaryota > Viridiplantae > Streptophyta > Magnoliopsida > Myrtales > Combretaceae > Combretum > Combretum micranthum. The sequence continues at coordinate 32,050 of JAMXBD010004270.1, read as the reverse complement.
ATATATTTCTTATCACTAATACAAATATAGACAATAATATTTGAAATTAATCATTCACCAAATAAATATATAAAAACTTATTGCAAGGAAAGGATTTCATCCATTATAAAATTATAATTGTGACTAGTCTCATTTTTTTAATTGTCTTGAACTATAATTGTATACTAGACTTTATCCCAATATAAGACACAAAATTTAATTCTTTGTATGCTTCTAACTAATATATTATCAATTATATAAATCAATAAATAACTAAATAATAGAAGTAGATTAATTAGAAAGACAAAGGGAAAAAATATTTAGGAGTTAGACTACTAGATGTTAAAATCTAAAATCTAAAATTTAAAATCTCTCTTCTTTGTAGACAACGTAACAATTAAAACATAATATGACAAATCTAATTTTATTCTCATGAATGATACATATATAAGTAACAAACTTTAAAAACAAATAATTTTTTAATGAAATAATTAAGAGTAAAAATAATATATTTAATTTTTTTTTTAAATATATAAAACGGTTTGATTAGGTTTTGGGTCCTGAACCGAACCACAAACCGTTTGCTCTTCACCAAAACAAACCACGAACCGAACCGTTTAAAAAAAGAATCGAAATTTCGATTCGGTTTAGTTTATGATTCGATCGATTTTTTTTTCACAGCCCTAATTAAGATCCTATAAGATATATATAGCCTAAGTGAAATTACTTAATGTAAATTAGTAACTAGATTAAATGATTAATTCTAATCAACTTAGCTAAATTAAGTTACAATAGGCTTAATAACTTGTAATTGGCTTGGATTAATATGTTAGGCTAAACTATGAAAAATAAAGGGAGTATGTTGTCTCAAATGCATGCATGCTAAGAAAAATGAATGTTTAGTATAAGTCTGATGAAAGTGAATGAATTATAAGCAAAGGAAAAACAATAATTTAACAGACAATAGAGAACTGTCCTTATCTTGGCAGGACAATTTTTGTAGCCATGGTGGAGTTCATACTTAGTGTCTGATCAAAATAGGTTTTTAATATAAGTTTGATATGAGTGGATAACTAATTAATATATTTATATGAATATAATTCTTGAATAGATGCTTGAGTCCTGCCTTCTGGTTTATCTTTTGTCTAGTCAGAGTACAAATAACATAAAAGGTACATAGTAACTTGCGTGTTGTAGAGGAGAAGAATTCTTATCGAACTAAAACTTAAAGACAACTTAATTAATGAGTGTTACTTGTGCTTATGTCGTTGAATTCGATTCGAGGAGCAATACTTACTTTGATGCAATGGTATGTCATGATACAATGATAGTTCATAGATGGCTCAATGAATAGCTGATATAGCAAACAGTATAGATGTAACATTTACTTAAGCTAGAATGGAAATAATATAGTTTAGTTTACATTTATGAGATCGTTGAACTAAATGATATTATGAACTGAGATAGGTAAAGATGTGTAATAGTCGTAAACTCTAGATGAGGCTATTTTCCTTTTTTGGTATATTATATAGGAAATATAGGTATTCGAGCTGCCTATATCAATCCCATGAGTAGCTGCTGTTACTCAGGATCCCCAATTTCCCAAAGGCGTGTTTTCGGAGTACGAGTACTCCAGTGTTTATTTACTTCACTTTAATTTAATAAAAATATAAACTGTTGGTTATTACATTGCATTAAATTAAGCATACGTGCCCATCTTATGTGTGCTTGTGTTACTATCGTACTGGGCTTCGGCTCATTATTGTTGTGTTCTTCCCAGGTGATGTTTGGATGATGATGATTGACTCGGGTTTTGGGCAACTCTAGAGAATTTTGATAAGGAGCAAAGCTAGATGGGATCACTAGATTTTATTTTGTATAAAAAGCTGCATTTATCTTTTGAACTTGTAATATTCTTTAAGGGTTTGGTGGAGCCTTTATGTTTTGTGATTAACTTTTGAGCTTTGTTTTACCATCAAGAAAAATATATATAGGATACCCGATTGTGTGATTTTGTTTAACTAAAGTTGATATACTTGTATGAGTAGAATGAGAAATGGTTTTATAAAATTTGTTTTACCGTTGCTAAATCAAGTTCTTTTGAGAATCTAATAAACAATTTCAATAATTAAAAACTGACTAGTAAATGTTCACAATAAACATATTTTTTAAGAAAGCCCGTGCATGTAATACTTAGGGTATTATAAGTAGCAACTGTACGTACTCAAATCCACTTTGTTTCAGGCATTACATTAATAAATATGTGATGGATTAATTTTGTCACTATTACTTTTAATGATAAAATCTAATGTTTACAACAAAAACCTTTGTGCCTTTTTAATACTTTACTATAAGAAAATAGACTTATTTTAACAAATTGGTTTGCCATTGTAGATGCAAAATTTATTACAAATGGCTATATATTATTACAAATTGAATTTGTCGTTTTCTTGGACACAGGAAGCTTGTTGCAATAAGTATATTATGACAAAAATGTTCTTAGTCATAATATGATGATACTTGTCATGATGATGGTATTCATATTGTGATGATGTCATTTTGTCTCGAAAAGATGATATATCGACAAACTAATTTGTCCCAAAAAAATTTTCTTTTCAACATAATAGGCTTGTTTTGTCACAATAGATTAAGCAATTATAACTATATAAGATGCTTATAGTGACAAAAGTATGAATTGTGACAAATAGACTTTTCCATTAAAGTGTTAGTGATAACAATTTTTTTTTTTTTTTTGTAATATGATCTATATTGACTAAATTCCATGTAACAAAATTCTAATTATAAAAATAATTTTATAATAATAGAGCAAATTAAATTTCTTCTAATGTATAAAAATACTTGCTCTAGCTTTGTCTCGAATTTAACTTGATTGTTGTTGAGAACACCTATTCCGTTAACTCTAGAATGGAGTCGAATTTATGGCGTGAGCGGGGGAATCCACCGCACGGTACGGTTATCAAACAACTCCTAGGCCATAATTAAGCCCAATGTCCAAAATGTTATTTCTCCGGTAGATTGTAATTGTTTTATGCTCGATAAACATCTCACATCATTTTTCAAAGATGATAAAATATATAAATTGGCATATAGAAGCTTAATTAAGTGTAGCAAATATATATTTATATTAACTTTGGGTAAATTTTGACAAGCGAAAGCTCTGTTGAATTGATATTTAAGAATTTCTTAAGTGTAAAACTGTATTTTATGTTATCACCATTCTAGTTTCTTACAAAAGTAATTAATTTCAATCAACATGCATGTAAAACTTTATTTTTTTGAGTAGCTATTTTAAGTTAAGCAGGTTTACATTCTTATCATGTAATTAGATTGAAAGGATTATAAAGATTTTCATATTAATTTCATCATTAAAAGTTTTATTATACAATGAAAATTTTTTTGTCCCACTGTTAATTTTGATGAAATCAATCTCATCATCATTCATTGGTTTACATTATATACATCTGTAATTGAATCATTAAAATAATTAATATTTTATTTATTATATTTATTTTATCAGTTGGAAGGAAAAAAAATTACTCTCGAAGGGAGTTTCTATTGAAATTTTGGATACTTTCTTCGACTCTTCTAAGAAGCAAAATGATTGTCAGTTTTTGGAATTTATACACCCGCGGCAAAGCAAAAACTTGACCAATGATCCCTTTTCCAGCACATTGAAACCGACATACCAACCTCCTCGAGTTAAATCACTCCATATACATGTATATATTATAAATTTGAATGCACTAATTAAGATTTTAATAATAATTTGTCATATTTTTATAAATTTATTATTTTTTTAACCAATATATAAAAAAGTATAAATAATCATTTTTTTATGACTAAGAGATGTTGTAAAAGTACATAAAACGATATTGACACAGAGTTATAATTTCTTTTGACTTTTAAATAATGGTTATTATAATTAACGTAATGAACTGAAACTTCAAGCTTCTCTCATTAATTTTTCTTTCATGTCCTATAACATAATAGCTGGCATGTTGGATGACTGTACTAAATTCAGGGATTATCTTACCAAATCTAGTTTTATGATCATTGAAACCTTTTTCAAAATAGGTAGATGACCAAAACTTGTTTATTATAGTCATCAACGAAACGACAAATGGGTAATTTTCACAAAGTTCAAAAATAATTGCACTCTTCAATTTTTTTTCTTTGGTTTAAGATTTGAGATTATCAACCATTTATACCAGGCCAAAAATAAAAAATAAAAAACCCATTATACAAATTAGGGAATATTTGTGCCAACTTATTAGCTCATTTTTACCATGCATTGATAGAAAGACCTAATAGGAATCAAGAGATTTTAAACTTGGCGACTCATTTAAATGTTATGCCAAGACTAATTAGGACTCAAGAAATTTTAAGTAGAATCTAACAGAATTATGAGTAAGATTGTGGATTATATAGATGATTATTTAAAATTAACTTTGAAACCAATTGAAAGATCGATTGGCATCATTTAGACATGAACTTGGAAAACTCAATGAAGACAAGCTAATGGCAACAGTAGATAAAATTAATAGAATGAGAAAAAACCATAAAGAGTTAGACACGAGAGTTGAGTGTCATTGTATTTGAGTAAAACACATGAAAGAATACTGTGAAGATTTTTCCTTTTTTTTTTTTCCTTTTCAAAATCTTATGTGACGTCGGCTAAAGGAGATGATCTTAAAGGGAAGAACGGAAATAGTGAGGTGGGAATATATATATATATATATATATATAGTGAGGTGGGGTAGATGTAGGAAGATGCTGCAGTAATTGATTGAATACATTTTAAGTATAATATAAACTTTAGGTTGAAGATTTGATTAATAGAAGTTCAATTAGTATGATATCAGTATTTTTATATTAGAAAATAACACAAATTTAAGGTGGTAGCTACATGCTTTTTTCTTTTCTATTTTTATAATTGAATTTTGAAGTTATTAAATTCTACACTCAATTGCGCATTTGCTTACAAATTTATTACCTTATATTAATTGTATTTTTTACCATTTAGCATTTGCATTGGCACATCATCTATAAAGGTTAAAAATTTTATTAGTAAAAAGCTTATTTAATTCAAATTTCATTTATAAAGCTTAATAAATGAATTTTTAATTAAGAATAGTATTTAGCTATTTAAATATTACATGTTAAATTCAGAAAAGCACATAAAGTTTGAAATAGTAATTTTGGTATCATTCCAATTTTTAACACAACTAGTTTTACCACTTTTAACTATCATGCCAACCTCATAAACATAAAGTTTAAGCCCAAAGAAATTGCATTCATTGCGGATGTGCCTCCACCAAGATGCAAACAAAAGACTAACAAGTAATGACAAAGTCGAATATATCCATAAAATCAGCTTACCTATGTGGACAGCTAGTACTTCCGGGTCAAACAAGAAACCAGCAATCCAAGACAGCATGATGGAGTTACAAATTGAGCCCTACCCTACGCTGGCTGCCCCCTCAGACCATAGTGATAGTGGAAAAAACCCCTAGGCGATCTGTCTTGTTATTTTGATTGCCATAGCATTAGTAGGTTTTGCGCCTCCCATAATAGGCAAACCCCAGGCATACTTAGGTGTGCATTCAAGTTCAGTTTTGACTCGAGTTGCTAGAGCTTAAATTACGTGAAATAGTAAGGCAAACTGGAATTTTAAAATATTTAACTCAGTAAACTCGTGCATATAAAATTACTTGAAACCGATTTAAAACCGATTTAAAGGGTAATGTTAAGGATTATTAGGGTATCTAATCTCATTTGTTCTGCTAGCCTTCGTCTCTTAGTGTCAGTATTGGTCCAGCAATTCTAACCATTCGATTAGTTTAACACGTTGAGGTCAGATTTCATGGTGTTTGGTTTGATAAGCTCGTTACCTTGATTCTAATTAAAATCGTGTTAATTAAGTATCGATATTACTATAGTTAGATTTATATGTGTGTGTGTATATATAAACATGTCTAAATAAACTTAAGCGAATTTATTTTAAATTCAAAGTACAAATCGCGATTAATGAGTCTTGATTTCTTAGACCAAGCTAAAACTTTAGTGCAATATTGTATCATCTCAGTCCCATACTTCATTATGCGCAAAAACAGATTTAATACTGTTCTAATAAGATAATATTTTTACAACCTATTGTTTTAAATAACTGAAATGGCATAAAGAAATTTAATATTGCTTTAATCATAAAATATTTTTACAATCATTGAAACTGGGTAAGCATACTTTGGCTGATAGTGAAACGCGTAATCCAAATTTAACCATCTCAAACAATGTAAGAATTATATTTCGAATAAAAATTCTCTATTTTTCATTGTATATTACTATTTGTATTTAGTATGTTCAACTATCATCTATCATCCTATATTAGAAATGTAAAGAGAAAAAAGAAGTGCCAGTTGAATAATATATATACGTTTATATGATTAAAATTGAAAGCAACTATTTAGTGTTTTAGTGGCTTTGATATAAAATAAAATATATTTTGATGAAGTTGTGAATTTCTACTAGATGATCTATGAATAAAATGGCAAAGTGTGATTAAGATGTGTGGGCATAAAGATTACATTTTTTAATGTTCCAATATTAAAATTACGAATATAAACAAATTATTTACATGATTTTATAAAATCATGTATGGAAAAATAAATAATAGAATAACAAAAATGAGTGATTTGCACTTAATTAGTTACCATTTTTAAGTATTGCATCATCGATACAATGTTTGATAGTACATAGTGATGCAACCGGGCAATTCATTATAAGGTTCCCACCTTGTCAAATACACTAAAAACCCTATAGGATGGGTTTGAAAACATTTTTGTGATACTATAGGATTTAGGGTCATATCGCGAGCTATAGCCATGATTCGATAGAAAATCCAATCCGATAAATTATAATAAAATAATTATAAAAATTCAATTCAAACTAAAATAAGAAACCTTAAGAAGCAAAATCTTTGGAGACATAATTTTAGTAAAAGCTGAATGTGTGAATTATTTATTGAGATGACATTTTTATAATTTTATTAGATGTTTGAACAATCCATGCACTTATATTTCCTAACATTCATGTTACCTTTTTAATAATACTACAAAACACGCTAGTTAAGATTTTGTAATCTACACAAAAAAGAAATGTTATCTTTGTCCCATTTTTTATCCAATTGAAATAAATAAGAAGTTGGAATAAGTAAATTCAAATGATTTTCCTTCTTAACATAAATTTTTCTAAAAATAAAAGTAAACAAAAATAACATTAAAAAAATAAAGAGAGACCCCATAAGAATGGGTTTGGGTATGATAATAAATACCTCATAGGGCTTTGGATCAAGTGAGAAAGATCCTATAGGAAAGCAGGAGCAGATTTAAGTTTTAAATGACCTATTCTAAACTTGTTTTTGTTACATCCCTTAGTACATTAATTATGTTAACATATAATTAGTAAGCCACATGATAGGTTAATTCTTATAAACTAGAATACAAAAGGAAAAAGAATTACCCCACCATCGACTATCCAATTTTTAATAACATTCAAGTCTTATGATATTTTCCATTATTGCTAATTTTTATGTGTTGGATTTTAGCATTACATAAGTCAGTCACATTAATTTATAAAATATATGGGATCATATTCCCAAAGTGGCCTATTAGCTCAGTTGGTTAGAGCGTCGTGCTAATAACGCGAAGGTCGCAGGTTCGAGACCTGCATGGGCCAATATTTTTATTATTCGTTTTTATCCATATCCTTCATGGGCCAATTTTAAATTGATTTTATCTTTGGTCCTTTTATCTGTATGCTGTCATATGTTTTGGCCCTTTTTTATACATGGAGGCATGGGTCATGGGTGGGAGCCTATTCTGGGTTTATTCTTAGCCGAAAAACCAAAAAAATCTTATAAGTTTAGTCTATAAAATCAAATGTGTTGGCTCATGAACTTTTTCGCTCTTTACTATATTTAAACTTTTTACGTGATTGTTTTACTCTTGATAAGAAAAAAAATTAGAATCACATAAAATCATTAAATAAAAAAAGAGATCATTTTCTTTCTTTCATTTTTTCTTAAATCTCTTTGTTATACGAAATGTTTATTATTGCATTCTTTTGTGTTTATTTTTTTGTCTATATTATCATGTCTATTTGGATTGTCTGATTTTTATCTATATTAGATCTGTATTTATAACTTATCCGTATTATGTTTGGATGGTCTTTTTTTCATCTGTATTATATATAAATATATCTTATTCACATTTATATTTTATCTATATTTGTTCTATGTGATTTTTTATGAGAATTGTTAATATTTTTTATCTGTATCTAATTCTAGATAAATAATTTGTTAGATACAGATAAAAAAGCTAGCCAAATAGACATATTTAGGGATGCTCATGGTTCGGTTTGGTTCGAGTTAAGGGTTGAACCGAATCGAACCATATTCAAAACTGTTCAGTTCAAATCCTTAATAAACCAAACCACTTTTAAGGATTCGGAATTTAGAACCGAACCGCTTCACATGCGGTTCAGTTCGGTTCAGTTGGAACCACTTTTAAAAGATTTTGTTCTAATAAATAATATTAATAGTCATTTGAATTCATAAGAAAAAAAAAAGATGTTTAGATTGAGAAATATCGCACAAAAATTAAAGTCAATTATCATTATATCAAATCATATATTTAAAAATTTTAAGAACATATATTATCCTGTTTAAAAAATAATTTTCAATATGAATTTAAAATAACATATATTTTTAATAAATCTATAACACTAACTAAGAAAATTATTCTTTTGCATTAATTCTATATTTACTTATAATATCCTTCTTTTATAATGTATTTAAATTTTTATTGTACGAATTAGTTTAAAGTTCTAAATAATCTCAGTGTTATTGGTTATAGATGTTGCAACCTAGTATAAAACTTGCTCTTGTAAATGTATTTCATGATAAGAATTTTGTATTTTATTGAATTATTCTTAGAGCAATACAAGTCCTAATATATAATGCTCAACCGTTATAAATAAATAAAATGGTTTTTATTTGTTTATTTTATTTCTTTTAATGTAAAGCGGTTCTGTTTGGGTTTAAACGGTTTAATTTGGTTCAACCCGTCGAGCCAAACTGTAACTGTTTAGACTCTTCATGAACCGAACCACAAACCGAACCAAAATATAAAAGAACCTCATTTTGCAGTTCGGTTCGGTTTGGTTTGGTTCAATGAATAGCCCTAGACATATCTGTATTGTATTTATTTAGTCTACTTATGAGTAAAACTATCAGTATTTTATCGCTATCTATTTCCAATATACATCTTTTTAAAAATGTAAAAATATAATGCCAAAATGATATGAATATTAAAAATAAAAACTTCTCCTTTACTTTATGTATCATACTCAATCACTTATAACTCTACAAATAGTACATAATATTTGATTGCTAAATATCTGTAAAATGTTATAAGGTAAATATTATGTGGAGATTATATATTTAATTAGTTTTAGCATTTAGAAATATTATAAGAAAAAGAAAAAAATAGAAAATAGAAAAAAATAATATGTGCAGGCACATGTTAGAAGCTTCTAGAAATTCTTATTTTTAGGCTTTACAGAGGTATATATTCTATCATCAATAAAAAAATAGAAGAAAAATATTATCCCAATTTTGATATTGTTGGTTTCTGCATTTGGATTCCAAGCTAGTTGTTGTATTCGACACATTTTGTGATCATTATTCGAAGTAAACCTCATTCATAGTCCACCACACTTCAATTGGTATTAGAGTCACAATCCAGCCCATGCCTAAAATAGATCTGAACTTTGAGGAAATGATCCAAGAAATCCAATGAGTCTTTGAGGAGCACTAGGACGAACAAGAGAGGAAGATAAAATCAACCTTGAAGCCTTTACTGGAAACGATCAAAAAGCAGTAAAAGCAAATAAGAGAAATTGCAAAACATTATAATCCGCAAAAACCCAACAACCCATTCGTTCAAAATCACCCTAAACCATCGTCCAACTCTCTCATCATGGTGACCACAGTGAACTAAAACTCACATCATCAACTTCTGTAGCTAACACTCAACTCACCATTTTCGCCCCTTATATAAGGAATAAAGGAATTCAAAAACTTTTACTATTGCTAAATCCCCCATCCCGATACCAACCCAGTCTCGACCGCTTTTTCCACTCCAAACCCCACTCTCAATTCCTAACCCCAACCCTAACCACCTTAACAAACCTTAAAAACCCCTATAACAAACCAAAACGCCCAAAATTCCTCCATCCAACAACACAGGTGACCATGGTGGAAGTAAATAGTGTTGCTACTGCTAGTCTCGAAGTGGAAGTAGTAGTAAATTAGCTACCACCACGTTTCACAAGTAAGGACAATCATATACCCATTTTGTTAAATAAGGAAAATTTTGTTTCAAGTGAGTTTAATTCGGTAATTGTGAAAATAACTATGGAGAAAATTGAGTCCTATAAGTCTAATTCAATAATGGGTAAGCAAACTTATATAGCCAGTCTATTAAATGATAATAGTTGTCTTAAGAAGGGTTGTTCAGCGAACAAAACCAAACTGAACCATAAAATGCAGTTTTTTTATATTTCCATTTGATTTGCAGTTCGGCTTAGGAAGAGTTTAAATGGTTACAATTGGTTCAAGAGATTGAACCGAACTGAACTGAACTAAACCGTTTAAACCTAAATCGAACCGCTTTACATTAAAAGAAATAACAGAAAATATAGCCATTTTATTTATTTATAACTCTTAAACATTAGATATTTTGGTCACATGTGACATTTCATTCTAATATCACGTATGTATATAGTATGTTAGCATAGACTTGAAATAGAATCATAATTCTGAATTCTTTATTATTCATGTGTTTAGATGCATTTTTAAAAGCGAATTAATTAATATTTCAATTTATAGATTTATTAGAAAAAATCAAGATTCTATTCCAATTTATGAAATGTAAATTATATTTTTAACCACAATTTATAAATATAAATGTTGTATATATATTTCGTATTATATATTTTATTTAAAACACTGTTAAATGTATTATATATCTAATAATATTAAATAATCAATCTTTTACTCATTTTAAAACTTTCCCAATTTGTTTTCTTATTTTATTGATTTTAAATTCTTCCTGGAACTAATAGACATGCATCAAATTTAAATAAAGCGATATAATTGAGTTTATAACATGCATAATCATTTTATTGGTATAACGGAAATTTAAATACATTATAGAGGAAGAATATTATAAATAAATGAGAAATTAATGCAAGAGAATTTTTTTAAATAAGTGTTATAGATTTATTAAAATATATGTTACTTTAAATTCTCATTGATAAATATTTTAGGACGGGATAATATGTATATATGAAATTATTAGATATACAACCTGATATAATGATAAGTAACTTTAATTCTTGCATAACATTCCTCAATATAAACATTGTTTTTCTTTATTGGGAACTCAAATGACTATTATTATTATTTATCAGAACTAAATGCTTTTAAAAGCAATTCGAACCAAACCAAACCGCTCAAGCGGTTTGGGTCAAAACCCCCAACCGTTAAAAATAGTTCGGTTCACTACGGGTTTGAATCAAACCATTTCAAATGTGATTTGGTTCAGTTCAACCCTAGAACTAAACCAAATCGAACCATGAATAGCCCTAGTTTTGAAAATGCCTAAAAGCTCCAAGCTAATAATAGTTTTGGTAGTGTGTTGAGAAAGAAGAATAGCGATGTGAAAGTGGGTGATACTAATAGCGCATTTAAGTCATTTTACGAAATGTCTAAGAGGGATGTGATCTCTTAGACTACAGTAGTTTTTGGGTTATTATAGACGAATAGGGTGGATGGAGAGGCAGAGGCTGTCTTCTTTCAGAGAATGCTGGTTGAAGGGGTGGTACTAGATAAAGTCACAATGTTGGCTGCACTCTCAGCTCGTGCACAGTTGGGTGCACTATCATTAGGGGAGTGGATCCGTAGCTATGTATGCGAAAGTAAGGAAGATAAGTGAGGCGACTCGGTCTTTAGAAGGCGTGGAGCATAAGAGCATGGAGACTTAGACAATGATGGTTTCTGATGAACATGGAATTTCAGTCATCCTTAGCATCACATCAACTCAAGGTCTTTCGTTCCCTTCTAACTCATTTGCTATGAGTTGTTGTTCAAGATGTCTCATTCCATAGACTAAATTTGGCGGAATTTACCTATTTGAAATACATCATATAGTCCGTCTTGGAGGCTTGTAGGTTCTTCCTGGACTACCTATTTACTATGAAAATTGATGGAGAGGATAGAGTACAATAGTGGAAGATCAAAGAGTAAACTTCAAGAAATTAAAGGCATTGTTTACTTCAATGTGCTTCACATTATATATTAAACAAAATGATTTTGCTGTGTGGCAAGAATCTTCATACAATGGTTGCTACATTGAGCTTAGAGATCCGAATGCATGCCCTTCACTTACACATGTCACTTGGTTCGTGGAAAATATCCCTGGAGGTTTGTTGGTCTTGGTTAGTGGTAATCTTGGTATTGGAAAAAACATACTGATATTTTATTTAAGAGGGGTTATTGGAAGTATCGAAGGTCTTTCGCAAGTGAAGGAGTGTACATTAGCCTTGCTTCACTTTGTAGAGAAGACAAATGTTCCTATTATTTTGATTGGACATGTAACAAAAAGTAGGGACATAGCAGGACTAGAACTCTTGGAGCATGTTGTGGATGTTGTGTTGTATCAGGAAGGGGAAGTCCTCATCCCATCGCTTATTTTGATCGATCAAAAATTGTTTTGGATCAACACATGAGCTTGGAGTATTTGAAAGGACACAACTAAGATCTAGACCTTTAGAAGGGCTGCAAGTTGGTCTATTTTGTGAAACATTGAGTGATGGTGTTGATCTAGGTGTAGCATCTGGAATTAATCATGTTGTTTCTCATATGGAAGAATTAGGATGCATTATTAAAGAGGTTTCAATGCCATCCTTTTCTCTTGGATTGCTAACATACTGTATCTTGGCAATTTGGATTCATCAACCTATGAAGACAAGGGTTTTTGAAGGGATAGGGAATGTTAGAGGGTAAATATTACAGGGAAATTATATATTGTAATTAGTTTTAGCATTTAGAAATATTATAAGAAAAAATAAAAAATAGAAAATAATAATATGTAATGGCAAATGTTAGAAACTTCTAAAACTTTCTAATTTTTTCGGTTTTGAGCATGCTAACATATTTGTGTGTGTGTGTATGTATTCTATCATCAATGAAAAAAATAGAAGAAAAATATTATCCCCAATTTTGATAATGTTGATTTCTGCATTTGGCTTCTAATCTAGTTGTTGTATTCGACAAATTTTGTGCTCATTATTCAGAGTAAACCTCATTTATAGTCCACCACACTTCATAAAATTAGTGTGAATGGGAATTCTTACGTATATTTGATTATATGTATGTATTTTACCTTTTTAGGTTCTACCTTTTCTCTATCACATATGTTTGTGGTGTCAATACATTTATCATTGATAATATATCTAAATTCAACATCGTCTTGTTTTGGCAAAGGATATCAAGCAATGATGCGAAAACTAAAAAGTCTTTAAAACACATTGTTTCAAAAACATGTTCATTTTATGTATCTATATTATTAAGCCAAAACTTGAGTGTTTTCAATTTTACAGTCTCAAGCGACATCTTTACCTTCAAATGTATTAAATAAAGCATTTTACCTTATATTATAGTGACTTAGCTTAAAAATATATAAAGACACAATGAAAATTTTACTAAATTCTCTCTCTCTCTCTCTCTCCACCCTACTCACACCACATTAATATTAGAAAATCGCTCACCCTCTTTCTCTCATTTATTTACCTCACATTTAACTTTTTGGTAAATTACTTTTAGGCATGTTTTTGTTTTTTTTTTTTTTATATTTTTAACTATATATGAATTAGTATTGTATTTCTAAAATTAATTATACACCATTATTTTTATTTTCAGTTTTATAGCAGTGAAATTTGCAATAAATATGACTATTTTAGAAGAGCATGATTTGAATTTTCATTTATTGTATTGTTAAGATTGTAAATATTATTAATAAAATATTGTATACTTCTATTTGACAATTTAAATTAAAACTAAACCGTGATTGTAATACTGAGATAGTTGATATGTCACTTTATATTTATTTTAATGATGTGATAATTGAGTGGATTGTCCCTTCAATGTAACCATAGAAGCTCACATTCTTAACTATAATTTATCTTTGTTTAAACTTAGACATAATTAGATCTTCTAACAATGACTTTTTATAAAAGCCATGCAATTCAGAAGCTAATTAACAAGTCACCTGTGTTCCCTTTTATTTAATAAATACAACATACAATTTGATGTTTTATTTTATACCATGAAAGCAGTCTGCGAGATTCAATTAAAATTAAAGCTCCATCTACATTTGCCTCATTAAGATTTAAGTCAGTTTTTTCATCTTTACAAATTATTTTCCGACAATCGTCTTTTTTTTTTTTTTTTTAAATCGGCTTATATAATTTCTTTTCTCTACAGTTATTTGAAACTCAAAAACACATCTGTGCAGCGGAAGTATAATGGAATTCTTAACTAGTTATGTCTTTTTATGCACTTATGGGTTATGCATACTTTTCAACATCTTTAATATCAAACTTTTTTTTCCATGTTTTGAATATCCTTGCTCTTGCATGCTATTAACTATGTATTCGTCTCTTAGTTATTATTCTATTTACTTGATGTTCTTAAATCTACATGCGCATTACAGGTGCAATAAAAGGGGTTATAAAATTAGTGGAGTGGGTGGTGGTATTTTTTCCATTTTTGAAAATGTTAAAATTATATTATGTAATGTAACCATATAAATTTATAAGCTATTTAATCATATCAATTAGTTTCTGTTTAGATTATCGGATTTTTATTTATATCATATTTATCATATTGGTTTAGTTAGTTCATGAGTAAAACTTCAATTTTTCATCGATATTTATTTATTAATAAATATCTATTTGAAAATGATAAAAATATGATGTTAAAACAATCAGGATATGATGAACAAATAAAACCTTATTTTTGAAGTTCAAGTAAGAAAAAAATTTAATTTCAAAACCTTAGTCTCTTTATTTTGAGCTACAGGCATAGAGGTACGTTTTCTTTATTTTCAAAGTTCAAGTAAGAGTAAAATTTAATTCCAAAGATTTGAGGAGTAAGTAGAAATAAAGCAAATATACATATATATATATAGGTATATTTTAATTTACAATTTAAACACAATTGAATTAAATAAATATTTTCTTTCATAATATATGAAAATGAGATAATTACAGAAAAAAAAAAAAAGAGAGATAGCATGAAGGGAAAAGGCCAGTAATTTGCCTTAAACATTATAATTAATTAGTAAGGATCGGTAGCCTTACCTTATAAGAGCAGAAGTTTCTTCTGGATTTCAAACATATGGTTATACTTATAATGTTATTTGGGGCCATGTGAAGTAATTTTTCAGTAGGACCAGGCCTTTCGTAACCGAATGCAAAGTGCACATTTTGTTTTTGTACCTCTTGAACTACTACTCCAAATATATGGCCCAATTTTGACCGGCAAGTTATATAATAAGGTTAATCACAACTAGACCTTTTCCCCTCTTCTTGGGCCATAAACCATAACACAAAACATATCGCAACATAGTTAAAATGAAATTAATATATAAACCAAATCCAATCGAATTGAAGGTACATTCTGAATGTGTCATGTTAAATTATTATAGACTGTTGGTAATTCATCAATCAAACACATAATGGTATAATTTATGTTGATGACTTTAGGATGAAAAAGTAGAGACATGTTTTAAGGTTTGGTTCCAAACCAAAATTGATTCAAAACCATAATGAACGGTTGATTCTAGAACCAATTAGGATATACTCTCGGTTTTCTAGCCTGAAACCGAGTAGAACCAACAGTTTCAACTTGTTTTATTATATAACAAAACGGGAAAAAAGTAAGAGAAAAAATATTAAGAAATCATGTTAAATATACATTGCATGTACAACTTTTTCACTTCACTGTAATTGCAATTCTATTACAATGTTTAGTTGCTTGCAATAACAATTCAATGAGGAATACCTATAAAAAAAAATATTGAATAGTTATTTATTCTTTAAACTTATAAACAATTCAATGCTGATTTTTTTTTTCTTAATTTTTTTTTCAAAATGCCCTCATTAAAAAAAATCACCAATTAAATATCTAATAAAAACTCTATTCTGTTCCTTAATAATGACAATTCATTGTAGAAATATTCCATTTAGCAAAGTAAATTGACAGATAATATGTTTTTATTGACAATACAACAAATAAATTTAGTAACTATATGCATCATCTAAGGTTTAGACTTTTTTTTCCCATTACAACAAAGCAAGGGGACTTGATACCTCTTATTTGAAAAATTAGTGAAGATGTT
Organism: Combretum micranthum; assembly: GCA_024138025.1. Classification (NCBI taxonomy): domain Eukaryota; kingdom Viridiplantae; phylum Streptophyta; class Magnoliopsida; order Myrtales; family Combretaceae; genus Combretum; species Combretum micranthum. Next base: position 15,527 of record JAMXBD010004270.1, on the reverse strand, counting down.
ATTAGGTTACAGAGCCATTAGCATACTTTGGTTTAGGTTAAATGACATGTCTGATACATAAACTTTGTTGAATCCATGGTAGTACTTTACCATTCTAGAATTAGTCTATTTAATAATTTTTTTTACTATTTCTAAATGCCTCATTGATGGGCTAGCTCAGTGGTTCGTCGGACTTGGACTATTTGTTCATCAACAGCCAACAAAATGAAACCAATAAGGCCCAATTAAGATATGACCTTTGGTTCAAGTTTTAATTAAGAAGCTTCTTTGCTCAAGTACGACCTTGAGAAACGTCCTAGCTTGGGCTAGAACATTGAGTATGAACTTGTAGTAATGAGGCTTATAACATGCATGAAGAGTAACGTACGGCATGAAGAGACGATCTAGTGAGAATTATATAGCAAAATTACTTTGATTATTTAGACCATCACTTGTAAATTGTGGTGACTATCAATTCCATGCCCTAAATCCAAACGGTATATGGTCAATCCGTTGTAAGTTCCTAATGTGAGAGGAATGTACAAAACTTAATCCCCTGATCTCACATCTTCAAAATCCTATAATTTTTTTTTCTAGTGGGTTAACATAATATCTATACAAAATCCTATAAATTGATCTAAAGATTAAAAAAACAATTCCCAAAACGAGTGGATTGGAAAAAAAAAAAAAAAAAGCAAGAGCAAGCAGTATGGTATATCATGTGCATATAAATGTTAAATGAATTACATAAGATCTATCTTAACTAAGATGCAACAAGTAATGCGTTCAATAATTTAGATATACATTTTCACTAGAGTCAAATTTTTCTATAATTCTCACCATTATAGTTCTATGAGTACTACATTCCATTACACCAAATATATGCACTAGAATATGATTCAATAAAGATTGTGGAGATTGAGTCAATCTTGCATTTTAACTTTAAAAGAAGCAATTCTATTTTTTTTTTTTTTTTTTTTAATCTTTTACTTTTCTTATTATTTTTATCCCTTATATATGATAGTACTATTCCATTCATTGGAATTATTTCGCTCACTAAATTAGTGTCTTTTGTTCTCTAAGAAGAAGATATTGTACTCCTTGTGTAAGATATGAGTATTACATTATATATATGAATTTTTAAATAAATCCCACCATTTTAGATCCATGGGTACTACTTTCCTCTGCAATAAATCTATGCTATGGATCTAATCTAATGAAAATTGTGGTGGTCGGCTTGATATTGTATCTTCAGTTTAGAATAAGCATTCCTTTTATGTGTTATTTTTTTTCCCTTATTAATTTTATCCCTTATATGAGATAATGCTACTCCTTATTGAAATAGATTGCCAATTATTTTATTTATAGAGTGGACTTTGTGTTTGGAAAGTATAATGATTAACTATAGTTGTACTTGTTGTCAAACTTGCAATTCTACGTAGAACTGTTAAAGGGTTTGTAGAATCAAAATGTTGAAATGTAAGTATCTACAACTTATACAAAATAGTTTTGAGAAATTATAGATATGCTTATAGAAGTCGTAAAAAAAATAAGTTTTTCTTATGAACTTTACAATTATGACTCAACTAAGATGAATTCTACAAATATAGAATAGGGGAGTTGGGGGAAAGGGAAGGAAAGAGATAAAGAGAGTGTGTGAAAACAAAAATGAATCACAACAAGAAAGATGCATCATCCTAATAGTTGATGAGCTTATAAAAACAGGGTTGCATTTTTTATGGTTTAGACTATTTGACCCAACTAAGTAGAATTACTAAACTCAGTTAAAAATGTAAAATTCTATAGGGTTTGATTTACATGTAGACTCGATTGAAATCATAAAATTCTATATATAAAAAAAAGTCTATGTATGAGCCAACTCAGAAGTACTTGCTAAAATCATAAACTCATAAAAACATCTAAGCAAAATTGAAATTCTGACAACTGTAGGTACCCATGTTAAACATGAGCAAAAGTAGGAGAATTATGAAATTTACATGAAAGGTACAAATCTTTTATGAAAAGGTTTGACTATCTCTTAAATAAAGGAACATAGAATCGGAAAAAAAAAAAAATGTTAGTGTAAGATGATCTAAACCAGTTTCAAATGATTTGGACTACTTATTCCTCTTAGTGCCAAATGACTTAGACTAATTTGAAACGATCAGGATCTCTTGAAACAGAAAAATTATTTTAATGTCAAAATTTGAAGAGTTACAACTTTTTTATCAGACTTTTGCAAGGTTTCATATGTTTAGGTTACATCCATTTATGATAAATAATTTAGATCGGTTTAAAACGGATCTAATCCAAATATATTGGATTAAATCCATATCTAAAACATTGTAAGTCCTGAGAATAGTCATGATCTTTGAGATTTGCTCCTAAATATAAATGGTGTAGCTTCTTCAATGAAAAACATATCCTTACACAAAATTTTCATTCTTTTTCCTGCATTCACTTCTTCTCTAAACAACAATTATACACAAAAATCTCACAATAAATCCCAGCGTGGTTTAATATTTAAATTTTTTCTATTCAAGTATCGAGACTTAGTTGTATTATAGAAGAACTCTGCTTTAGAAACTCTTATACTAAACTTTATGTGGGAGGTTCTCTAAGGAATAACGTCAAAAATGATACCTAAACTTTCATAAAAAATTGAACTAGGTACCCAAAGTTTGGATTTAAACAATTTGGTACCTCAATCAAGTTTTCGCAGATATTTTTCTATCTAAAGTTTAGTTTTGACGATTTTGATATCTAAAATAAGTTTTTGCATACATTTTTCCTACTTGAAGCAAGTTCAATCAGGTAGGAAAAATATACGCGAAAACTTCCTTTAAGTACAAAAAATATCAAAGCCAAATTTTAGGTACCTAAATGAACTTTGTGCGAAAGGTCAAGTAACAAATTATTCAAAACTAAATTTCAGGTACCTTATTAAACTTTTATAAAATTTTATGTATCATTTTTTATATTAACCCATTTCTAAGGAAAGTAAATTTATTTGTGTCTCCATGTCTTGTCATTCTTTGTTTCATTAAGCCAAATTTTTGTTTTTTTCTTTTTTATTCACAACATTCCTTTCATGGGATTTATCTTGCTTGCAAGCTGAGTGTCTTTTGTTCTCTTTAGAGAAACCGTTGTATCCCTTGTGTGGGACATGTTGAGCCAAGAAGAGACATGCTTATGTGTACAATTTAGTTTTATACCTAACTTTTCATCTACTATTTCCCTTGTATTGATCATTTTGATTGATGTCATTTTCTTTTCTAAAATTCCTTTATGTATCCATTTTCATCTCTATGATAATATTATAACTTAATCATGAATTTAATTAATTTAAATTTTTTGCTTTTCAGTTTCTTTCTTTTGATTGTCTTAAAGTCCTGAACACTTTCACTTGGTTTTGTCAAAACATTATCAAAGCTTACAAACTAAGTTAGCTTAATTGATCATGAAGTTAACCAAGTGGCATACAAGGTCCATTTGTTGGACCAAGTTTCTCATGACAATAAACCAAATATCAAATGGATTAACTATGTTTAACCATTTAAGGTGTTTTTCTTCATTCTTTTCCCTATATGCAATCTATTTGTACTTGATTCTCAAGTCGCTATTAAGAACCTTATGATATGTCTTATCTCTAATTAGTTAGGGTTCATGTCCTATTATTAATCATAAAATTTCACATTATGATTCGTACATTGTTTCTTTTTACATAGAGTCTTATGTTCCAATCTTTGATTTGAATTTCTTTCTAATTTCATATAAATTCTATCATTTTGATTACTTTTACTGTGAAGAAATTTTTAATCTTGTATTAGTTATCATGTTAGCAGGAGAAATATTTAATTAAAACTCAAAAGATTCGTCACATTATGACAAGTGCCAATAGAGACCTCACTTGATCCACTTCTCTAAATGTAGAGACCACTTTTAAACCACTCAAATATTAATATCTCAAATGAACTTACCTCTAAATGTTGGAACCTTCCAATGTAACTGTTAGATCACGCCCACTAATATTTGGCCAATCCACTCATTCACTAAACCTACTTAACTAAAAGTAACATTCCAAAAGCTCTCTTCCTCACTAAACACCTCTCACAAAGCTAAGTACTTTCTTCTCTTATTGTCTTGTTTTCTCTCTAAATTAGGGTTTCTATTCTAATGCATGTGTTCGTGTAATTGCAGGTACTTTGAGCTTATTCAAGCTGCTTAAGCTTCTAGTCTCATAAAAGACTCTAAATCTATGTAAATTCAGGATCCTTCCCCCTTTCTTATATTCGGTATTTATACATGTATATGTGGGATAGATATGTTACAATTTATGTTATGTATTAACTACTACAATTGTAATTTGTTATTTTATGTTGTTGAATTTGTCAACTAATCCTGGGCTGTTCTTGTTCCTCGCACACATACATGTGTCGTAACTATTTCTTCCCTCCTTGAAATTGCCTTCTCCTCAAGATTGAAAACTTTGTTGCTATGTTTATGTGTAGAGAGATGTCCAGAAGAAAACCCTTAAAATATAAGAGTTTATTTGTAACAAAAACCCCTATCCTTAAATCGCTTCCCAATATCACTAATATCCATTGTCCGCAGTTTTTATAAGGACTGAAGGATAGGACAAAAATTTGTGATTGCTTGAAATATACGTTGTACCTATAATCCAAACATAGTGTCCCATTTCTATGATTAGTATGTTCTGTGCATCAAAGTAGGTAGCAACTGTAATGATTATAATTAGTATGATTAGTGTGACTAATGTGACGTGTGCATTAACACATGTAGAAATCTAGCTCTGACGAATTGTAACGTGGTTGCAAATTTAGGATTTTGTAAACACCAATTGTCTCGGGTTAAAATAAGACTCCGTCATTTACTCAACTATTGAATTTCGTATCCAAATTTACGTTATCAACAAACTAAATTCTAGCCTTTAATTGATTCCACCTTCTATCTTAAGTGCTAATATCAAAGTACAACTTTGTGCTACATCTTGGTGTTTTATATTGAAAAATATGAAACTTTGATGAACAAAATTCCTCTTGATCCACCCAAAAAATTAGAAAAAAAAATGGCAATAATGATAAAGAGACTAGTAAATAATGTTGGTTGCCTATACTAATATATAATATATGTTGGTGGTATGAAAAATTAAAATTACGTCTCTAAGACTAAGAACCAATTGCATGTTTTGTCCTCTGTATAAAATCAATGATCTTCGTTGGTTCAATATGGAAATTTTCATGAAATTGTGTATCTAACAATGATGAATGCTGCTGGCTGATCTATTGCACCATATTCTTATGTTTATCCATATTATTTGAAACTTGCTAAGAAGAGTTGCATTGGATCTGATTTCATAAATTTTGCATACTAGTAGCCATACTTTGCTTGATTTCTTCCATGAATGCAATTAATTTCTACTATAATCTTGATTTATGTTGAATTTCAAAATTTCAATACTTGTTGCTATTGAAAAGTGTCTTATATCATGTACCATTTTCTACACTAGCAAGGATCAAGAATAATTCTTCAAGAATTTCTAAGAATCACTCAAGAATCTTCGATGAAAGTTCAACAAGACAAGAGCACCAATGTTAGATTGAGCCCACTAATATTCGGCCCATTCACTCATTCAATAACCCCACTTAACTAAAAGTAATATTCCAAAAGCTCTCTTCCTCACTAAATGCCTCTCACAAAGCTAAGTACTTTCTTCCCTTGTTCTCATATTTTCTCTAAATTAGGGTTTCTATTCTAATGCATGTGTTTGTGTAATTGCAGTACTTTGAGCTTATTTGAGCTACTTAAGCTCCTAATTTGATAAGAGACTTTAGATTTATGTAAATTCAAGAGTGATATGTAATCACCCAGATTTATACAAATTGAATATAGTAATTATCAAATATATAATATAAGAAAAGTTGCAAAGATCACTTCTCATTTTAGCAATTTAAAAATAATAAAATATGAACAGTTTAATTATTGTTTAAGAGTTTGAATTGTTATCAATAAAATTTCAAAACGAGTAATAGAGTATAATTAGATAATTTGACACAATTAAATTAGTAAACAGATTAAATTGAAATTTAAAATTTCAAATATTCCAATCAAATGATCTATTTACTCTAAATGCCTATTTCATGTATCAAACTATTCAAATTTTTCAACCATCCATTTGAACCCTTTTTCTTTTAATCCATAAATGACCCAAATTTATTAAGTTCAAATACCTAAATTTATAAAATACTCAAATATAACCATTTTAACCTAAATCTTATTTCCTTAATCACCGCAAATTTTGAAGTCATTTGTTTATTTAAAAATATCATATCTTATGTTTAGACTCAAACTAAGTATCAATTTCTTACAAATTGAACTTCAAAACTAGATTTGCAATTCAAGATAGCAATTTCTATCATATAAACTCTCAAATTATTTTTTAATTATCTTCGATACTTAAGATTTTGATCTAAAAGGTTTAAAACCAAAGCCCCTAACTATAAATATCTTTTAAATGTCTTAATCATCCTTTAAATTCTTTTCCTTTGACCTTTTTTACTGTCCTCTTTTATTCTTCTTTCCTTTTTCTCTTCTTCTTAAACGTTTTCCTCTTCCTCTCCTCTTCTTCTTTTCGTTTTCTCTCAAATCAACACCAAATCTTCAATTCAATAATATATTAAAAGAAATTGAACTTAGAAAACCAAATAGATGTTGGGAATTAAGCTAAAAGTAGCTACAAAACTAAGAAAAAGAAGTAGTTGTGAAGATCAACTCATTTCATTTTGCTAAACAAGTAAATTAATTTTTTTTATTATTGATTATGCATGTGTATAAGGAAACAAAGCTAGATATAAGTAGGATTTGTGATCAAAATTTATAAACAAAGAATATATGAACTTATATCTAAAAACCTAGGTTATGTAAGCATGTGTAGAACTAAGAAGTTAAATGTTATGATTTGAATGAATTAGTATTATCTAGTTTTTAAAATTTTGATAACATGAATATTTAGTAATTTACACACATATGACAAAACCTAGATATATGCACAATAGTGTAAAGTAGGTATTTTATGAAATGTCTTGAAGGATTATGATATGGAAAAATACATAGGAATATTGAATAAACATGAATATTACTTTATGAAGATATTGAAGTGTTTAATTAAAGATATAATCAAATAATTAGATAGATAAGTTAAAGATAGCAATTTGGACAAAGGAAAACATAACACTTAATTCCTTTGTGCATCACGGGCATGATATGGCCCATGATACAAGCGGAAATAGAGTAAAGAGGCGATCACGGGTGTGATCGAGTGCATGATCTCCTTTATTAAAGGATAATTGCAAGCATGATCGAGGCTACGATTCAAGCTGCAATTCATATCACAACCTAGATCATGTCCGTGATGAGAGGCATGATCTCTTCTATTTTCTTTTGTAATGTGAGAAGCCCTTGATCACGAACGTGATGGTGCTCATGATGCTAATCATGGCCATTGTCATGGAAGTGATCCTCTATTTGGTATGGCTCATATATATATATATATATATATAAGAGAAATAAGATAAAATAGATGAATAATAAATAGTAGATATGATATGCTGGTATTTATATAATTAGAAATGAATTAAGTTAAATAAAGTTAGAATGTAATTGAATCCATAGAGTAAATCGATAAGTTTACTAGTTAAATTGATTTATCAAGAAAATAAACTAATCAGAATAGACAAATAGACTTAATAGTTATAGATGACTTGAAAAAAATGACTAGTCACATAATAAACTCCTAGATATGAAATATATTTAGTTAATAAATCTAAGTGCAACTTGACTTAATAAACTTAGCGAACTAAAATGAATTAGACTAATTAAAGTCTTATAGGTTACATAATAATGTTTTAGTAGAACAAGTAAATATGATTTAGTAATTAGATTAAATGAATAGTTCTATACAACTTTGTTATTATCTAAAGAAAGATTTGATGATAACAAAATGAGTGAAAGAAAAACTAATTAAATTGTTAAGTGTGTAGATTTTAAATGAAAAAGAAACAATGATGAATAGTATCAGGTTGTCAAGTGACAAGTTTTTTAACTAAAAAGACAACCAGAAGAAACTCTAGAAGATATAAATGTTTATTATTTACGATCAAGATTCCAAGCATAGAATGATCACAACCTTTTTCAAATTAGTTTTAATGGATTTTCAAAATCCAATCCCAAAAGATGAATACATTTAGGTAATGCATTCATATGTTCCTCTAAGTTATATTATAATCCATGGGGATTCATTCAAGATAAGCAAAATCATGAAAGTTTATTCTTCATGAGGAATGTTGCAATATCGAGTTTTACAAATTTGATTAATTACTACTACAAATGTAATGTCAATTTTATTAAGACAACAACTACCTTAGATGTCAAGATCAACAATGTTTGCGAAGATTATATAAAGATATGAAGATTAGACGATAAAGTTTATTTGTGTTTATCCAAAGAAGTTGTTTTCAAAAGGAAAGAGATCATCGCTGTAATACTCCTATTCTTAAGGATTTTATTTGAACATTTGAAATTTAGATTGACACGAAATATATTTGATTCTATACGAGTTTTGAAGAAAGAGATTAATGACAATTTAATTCAAAGTGTCTTACCAGCTCACAACATTTTTAATTTTTGAAATCACTTCAAGATTAGGGATGCAATCAGATCGGGTTTTGGGTGAGTCATATGGACCTAAACCCAAACTTGCTAAACTATAAGATATTAAACTCGACCTTATAATCATATAGGTTTTTCCTTCTATATCCAAGCTCGCCCTATAGGGTTTACTCTAAAAGCCATCACCGCCCGGTTACCTGCCTAATTATCAATCTAATTACTCGTCCAAACACCCACCTGATTATCAACTTAAACCTACCTCGCTTATTTTTTTAAAATAGATTTAGCAAGCTTGCCAATAAAATTATAATAAATTAATATAGCAATTCACTTCTCTTTGCCAATCTATTTTTAAATTTAGCCGTTACTATGTTTACATTTAGTAAATGTATTTAGATTACAATTATTTTTTCACTAAGACTAACGGATCGAGTGATACGAGTCAAGTATCCATTGTGTTGTAGTAGTATCCAAACCCAACCCTAATACCCTATAGGGTTTTTTTACCTATGTCTAAACCCACCTTTATTACCTCATAAGGTTTTTAACTGGTTAGATGGTTCGAAAACCCGTTAATGACCGACTGGATTGCATCCCTATTCAAGATAAGATACTTAAGATGGTAACTAAGATATTCAAGGGGAAACCTATCGAACATCATGCAATAGATTTTTTTTTTAACGTTAAGACAGAAGCTTATATATTCGGAGCATTTCAACAACAAGAATATGCTCTACAAAAAAAAATATATATATATACACATATACATCCGCTACTTTATTTCTCTCACATGAATTTTTTGAAATAATTTCGTGTAATCAATTTTCTTGCTGCAAATTTTTTTTATCTTTCTTTCACGCTTAATTAATGGAGGAACTATAGTGTGTCCTCCTGTTGATTTGTTTAGCAAGTAAAAGCTCAATTTCAGTGTTAGCTAAGGTGAAGCTAGGAAGACTGAGTAGAGTTGAATTGTGTGTTACTTGTAAACAAGTTTTGATTAGATTAGTGGAACATACTTGTGTGGATTACACGGTCCACGACTTGAAGCTGGAAGAATAGACGGACATACAATGCGGAACCACTATATCCCTGACTTAGCAATTCTTCCCTACTCTTTTAATTTCTTGAAATTTTTATTTTGTTTTAATTGCTTAAATTATTCTCACAATCAACTCAAAGGGGATTTAATTTTTAGGGTTTTAAAAATTCATATTTTTATTTATAATCAATTCAACCCCCTTTCTTGATTATAAAAGTGGACCAACAAACTTGATTTAGTTAAGTATGTTTATACTAAATATAATTTGCAATATAATAGACTTAACATCTAATTAGCTTTGATATGAATGTTAAATATAAAATGAACATTAGTTAGTAATCTTAAGTTCAAAAAGGCGTAAACTTTAATGAGCTAAAACGAATTAAATTGATTATTTCTAATCAACTTGGCTTAGTTAAATTAATATAGGTTTAATAACCTATAAATGACCTAGAGATAATATCATTGCAACATGATAGTTTAGACTATGAATAATAAAGGGAATATGTTGGTTCAAAGGTATGTTTGCTAAGTTGATGAAAATACTTATATGAATGATAGGATATAATAATGTTTTATAATAAATGATTATAAACAAAGGAAAAGAAATAATTTGACAGACAAAGAAAAACTGTTCATATCTTAGTAGAGTGATCATCGCAGCCATAGCAGAGTTCCTACTTAGTGTCTAATTAAACAAGCTTTAAAAGGAATGATCAATATGAGTTTATATAGATGGGTATATCAGTATGACTTTTGGCAATATAAGATAATAAAAATATGAAGTGTTAATTAGTATAAAACATCAAAATTATGGGTAATATCATCATATTAACTAAAAAAAATACTTAGAACAAGATAAAAAAACACAATGAAAATAAATATAAATCTATGTTTTAACTAAGTGTAAGATAATGAACTAATAGTGAGTTGAATACTAAAATTTAATAAGGTATACATTAAGAAAGATAACGAGTCATTATTATTCATTTTCATAGAATAAACGGATCAATCCATGGATCCTCTAAAAGATTGCTATGACTTAGCCTGAATGACAGGTAGGTAATCTTGACCTTTTCACTTTGGTTGTATTTGTAATGTAGTTGCACATATGTTAATATAAACATAACTAGCTATGTGTTGGGATTAGGTATTTATCTGTTGTTTGGTGATTGGTTTGGCTGATAAATTACTAAATTTAAAAGTGATCACACATTGTTTGAGACCAATGAGTTGATGAGTGTTTATTAATCGAATGGTCACTTTAATAATTATACCTAACACTATTTGGTTATCTGCTTAAATAATCATGTATTACATGACAACATACCTTACATTAATATGGTGTTTACGTTATGTTAGCTCATCGGCCCTAAGGTAATTCTTTAAGCCTAGTGAATCTGTCAAGATTACCTGAGCATGTCAGCCCTATAAGAACTAAACAGACACCAAAGGACATCGGCTGATGAGAGTTGAATAGAGGTGGGTAGTACTTAATGGTGGGTTTGAGTTCTAAGGTGAAGTCGATATGTATTTTCCTATTTGTATATATAAATAAGAAATAATATGAAAAGGAGAAATGTATGTATTTATAAATAGCAAATGAGTTTAAAAATAATTACTCATTTCTTAGTTCTTTGGCTCTTCAGGGCGTGAATTACTAGTGCTGGTCCTTCAACCCCTACGAGAGGGCATAAATCTCCATTCTTTTGATTCCAGTTATCCAAACTGTGCATGTCTCATATGTTTAGTGATACATTGCATATGCTTGTTAATAATACTTAACATTTGTTTGATGGTGGTAGTCATGCTATTCACTGAGCTGTGAGTTAACTCACACCCTTATAATTTTTGTGTAGGATTAACTCATGTTGGAATGGGCTAAGAATGTGTGAGAGAGATCTTCTTCAGTAAAGTCCTTAAAGATAGGAAGATGAACTTAGAATGTAAATCATATGATTAATATATATAGGTTGAGATGTTTTAATGTATAATATAAACTTAGAATTAGATTATTGTGTAATTATTTAAAGCTTTGCATTATGTAGGTTATGTATCCTATTTTACCACTTCGTAGAGACAACAATTCTCTGCGGTTTTGACAATCTATAGGCAATCGATTTCTTTATGTATCAAAATTTAGTTATATAATTAAATTTGTATAGTAAATATTAAGTAGAGTTTTGCAATCTTTAATTTGCAAAACAGTTCTCATATTGCGGTACACACTGGTATGATGACTTTAGGTTAATCCTACTAGGTCCCTTTTTGAGGCATGACATGATCCTTTTTCTTTCCTCTATTCAACATTTATACATGTGCTTGTAGGATAGATCTGTTACAATTTCTGTTGTCTATTAACTATTACAACTATAATTTGTTATTTTGTATTGTTGACTAATGAAGTTGTTAATGATCCTTGGCTATTCATGTTCCTCTGTTCTTGCTCCCCGTACATGCACATGGGATGAAACAATAATTTACCCATTAAAGTTTAAACCTTTAGACCATTTCCAACTATTTTCTATTCTTTCTTCTTATTACTTTTCTAATTAAAGCCACCTAATTTATTACAATCATTTTGCGTTCATCTTTCTTAAGATGAAAAATTCTATTCTAGACCTTTTTTTTTCGTCACAATAGGAATGGGAGATTTGAACCTAATTTATCCCACTTGAAGAATATTGTTGATATCATTAGTCTAGATGTCCATTGGACAGTGTAGATGTATGAATCTGATTACAAAGGCCTTGAGCCTAATTCTTATTTAGATTTAACTCATTAGGTTAATGTAACATGGTTTAAAGAGTTAAGCCCAGTTCAATTAAGATGATTAAGGGAGATTTAATATGGTAGGCTTAAAGTAGGAATCGTTGAAATTGGCTTATCCAATTCCAACATTTCTCAAATTGGCTCACACACATTACAAATGAAGGCCTTAATAAGCCTAGGTCCATTAAGGGAGCTTACATCTATATCTACTATGAGAATGACTCATCCTAGTCATTGGTCATCTATCTCATTTGACGGGCGACATTGATGGCTAAATCTCTATAAACAATACTAGTCTCCATCTTATTTGAATAAGGTGCAATATTTGACAAATGCCGTCGTGTTACCGGATTTCCACTTTTGTGAATAAATTGCTTGATTTACTCAAGAACGCACACGATATCTATAGTATTTAATGAGGTTGATGCTTTCTAGCTTCCTCACCTCTTACACATGTATTAGAGCCTATTGAGATTGTCTACTTCTCCTCCCTACGTGATTCTCTCTTGATCACCCTCATAAGTGTTGTTTCCTTAGGTCACGTATAGCGATAGTCACGCAGTCACACATGATCATTGTATCCAAAATTATACCCACACAGCTGATTAGATGTTTATGATTTTCTTAATATTATTATCTATCATTAACAAAGATAAAAGTTCCATATTAAGATTACAGGTGTGAATTATCAATTAAAGTTTGAGTTTGTTTTTTAATCAAGGTTTTACCAGTGGCATAAAATCATCAAATTCCTAATGCTAATTATTATTGTTAACGTGATAAGAGAAAAATTTTATTACTAGTTATTTGTTGGCCCAAAATATATATATATATATATATAATAAGAAAAATCCTATTGTTATGTTATAATTGTTATGATCTGGTCGTATAAATATTGGTCTCTTAATCGAGTACATCAAATCTGATCCTCCCCTTCTTAAATAGTTGTAATACATAGTAGTTGGCTTAAATAAATAAATCAACATAAAATTATTGTTGTTTTATATCTCTTGAATTTTCCTTTCCCTATTGATTAAAAGTTAGAGTAATTTGCGCAAAAAAGCTATAATTCTTATTGGTATAGTTGTTCATAAATGTGGAAGCAAGTCTATACAACAAATCTTTTATTTTGATGAAAAAATATTGAAAAATTGAAATCATATTAGATGGACATTGTTACCTCTTATACATGGTCATTAGTTGGGTTATTTCATTATCTTAACAGAAATAAAATTTATTAAAAAATTTTAACCGATAGTCCAAGACATTATATAACATATATTATTAACTTATAGAGTATAACTCATATCCTGAGTCTAAGAGTTAACATCAAATTGAAAAGTGATAGAGCTATTGGTTGATAAGATGTTAGATAAGACATTAATACGTATAATAGGCATTAGAGGTAATGAAACTTTAAATATAGTTTTGATTTATTGTTTTAAGCAATTTGTAATTTATGGTTATATTAGTACTAAGGCACAATCAATTAAAGTGAGACAAGAAGCCAAAGGCTAGAATGCAATGGTAAGGTGATGGAAGTTTGAGGGTATAATTGTGTGAGAAAGATAATACCTTTAGAGTAAAAGGAGAGTTGTTAAAGAGAAAAATAATGTAAGAAAGTAATGCAAAGCGAAAGAGAGGCTTGTGAATTTATGGAGTGATTATTATGTTTAGATAAGGGTAATTTATGTTGAAAAGACAAAGTGTATGTAAGTAATGAAAGAAGAAAGAAAGAATAATAGAAGGAATATATATATATATATATATATATATCTATGTACATATTGTAAATGAGGGGATTCAATTGCACTAGTCACAAGTGTACAACATTTGGCTCATGCTACTTGTGGCTTCAAAGGAGTAATTTATCATTGATGTGTAAGTATGAGTCAAGAAGAGAGGAATAAGCAATTGAATAGTTGAACACACGTATAATAGGTGAAGAGCAATATAACATCAACTTCGTAATATTTGGAAAGAGGTTATATGTTCTCCATTCTAAACCTTATTTGATCTCCTGGAATTACGGTCTAACAACATAACCACATTTATTTTAGTCTTTGAATTTTCTAAAATGAAGAGGACCTTAGGGAACTTTTAGAGTTTGATCATTGTTACATTCCATTGGAACACATGAAGTGTCAAAGATTGAGACGAGTTTCGGAGGCCACCAAGCCAAATTTTCATTGAATCATTCCAAAATGGATCAGATTGGGTGGTATGGGAGATTGTAAGTAAAGGCATTTATGAGAACAATTGATTTGTCTAACCAATTCTCCTAGTTGAATCTTAAGCCAATTGAATTGGTTTTCCATTCTTCCCTCCACTAACCCTCATACGTATCACAATTGACTAATTTACTAACTCTAAGGTTAAATTTATTTATTTTAGCCCTAATTTCATATTTTGCATGCTATTTACCTTAATTTTATAAATTCTGGTAGACTTCTTTGTACTTTTCTTTATTCTATATTATAACATTATTTCTCATTTACGATAAATTTATTAGTTTTGATTCTAGAATTTTCTAATTATATGCTATGTCACCACCTAAATTATTGTACAACCTAACTCAAGGTTTCAAGTCCAATTTGTTTACTTGTAAAGAAAAACAATATTTCAGTAGATGAGCAAAGTACCTAGTGAATATTATAACACACATGCATGAGCAAATCTAACTAACCAATCACATACAACACACACTAATCAAATGAGGCAAAACAATTTTTATAATATAATTAAAGTGAATCATAATGGCACGACCTTGAATTAATCAAGGTTTGGAACAACTTAAGTTTCAATTTTCAAACGAAATAGAATTGCAATTCAAACTATAACAAATATATGAATACGAATCGGTTTGATTCAATTTTTCTTAAAATCAAACTAAATCATAATTTATTTGTTTTTTTTTTTTTTCCATCCTAAACTAAACCCTTAAGTAACGGTTTGGTTGGATTAGAAATTTTTTAAACCATTAAATGACGGTTTGTTTGGTTTGGATTACGGATTAAATCAATATTCTAACTAAAATTTTCTTTGTTTC
>JAMXBD010004269.1:0-74569 GCA_024138025.1 Combretum micranthum | reverse complement strand
CGTGCTGCAATAAGTAAAAAACTATGGGGGCGTAAGCTAACTAGCTTAGTGAGTAAGAACTTCCATATCACAATTAAGTACAATTCATTCAAACAAGTGATTATTCAAGCAAGTGTATGCATCAAACAAATGAGTTCAGCAAACATATGACCAACCGGAAATCATATGTGGATGGACTTGCGCCCTCCATCCCGGTTAGCAGATTAACGAATCCTGCGGTACGACGCCGTTTAAGCTCACGGTCAACTAAACAATAATTCGTTTTATGGATCACGATTAACCAACAATTTCGTTTTATGGATCACGATTAACCAACATATTCGTTTTATGGATCACGAAAAACCAACCAATGCTAATGCTCCATCCCCATCGTGATATGAATGAATCCAATTACAATTGAAGTCGAATATACATTAGTTCAATTCTTTTAGGTGACCAACAAGTATTCACAGACATTCAATATAAGATACTAGCTAATCAGTCAATAGCTTAACACCCGGTTTCGATATTTCTTAAGTTCCATTCACACATCAACAGCAGACAAATATATATAATTCCCATATACCCCATCATGCATATCCATTTTTATCTTTGCCTACACCACTAGTGCCACTACATTACAATCACAATCATTAATTGAGAGTGGAAGTAAAACTCACTCGGCCATTGGACGCCGGTCTTTTAGTAGTAATAGTCGGGGGTAGGTGTCGTCTTGCTCGGGATCACCTACCAAGTAAGAATAATCCTAATGAGATTCTCATGTAACTAATCCAAACTATGCATCTAGACTAGATGAATTCGGAATTCTCGCTATTTGCGGAAGCTCCGACTTAAAACGGCCATAACTTGGTCATTTTAACTCGGAATTTCGCAAATTTTATATCGATCTCTATCTACTTCGAAAGATCTATCTATTTCTAATATTAATTTCAAGTTTTGAAAACATTAAGGTCACGGAACAGTAGGATCAGATCTGTTCCGTAAATCCTCCAATTCCGAAAATTTGCTTTTGCTTTTGATGAGAAATGTTCCTAGTTGATGATTCATGCATAATGGTATATGAATGAATTCCTAACATGAATATCATGTAATGAACTCCATATATGCATGGTTTTGATGATCTTTGATGATGGACTCTTATGAATTCCTAATTATTAGAATTCCTTAATGATTCCTTATAACAAGTCATTATTACCAACTTACATCCCCTAATGTTTTTATGATTTTATCCTTAGAATTTACTTATCACCTAATTAAAAATGAGTTTCCAACATCCATATTATCATGACCTTCATTTATGCATAAAAATCCACATTTTTCATTGAGTAAATATGTTTTTGAATGGCTACTTAGAAAAATCCGAATTTTGAGATTTTCATTTTCTTGCATTTCCTTATGAGAAAACTTGTTTAATGCATCAAAAATTGAGGCTCCAATATATCTATTATCTAAAGACTTCATTTAGCTCATAAAACATGCCATCTAAGCTTAGATACTAAGTGTTATGGGCATCACCCAAAAATACGAATTTGACTACACATCCATAAATCAATATTTTTCATTCTAACTTTACTACTTGTTTTACATTTTATCATGCCTAAACTCATCTAAACTTATGAAATCATTCCTTCAATATACCTATTACACATACCCTTCATTTTTCTGTGAAATATGAGTTTAAAATGATTTTGGTGGTTTTTAAAGTAGGTTCCAATCATCCGAATTTCCAACAAACCATTTCACAAAACTTTTATTTTTCAATGTTCTTGCCTCCTATATATGAAGATCTACTATCTAACATCTCTATACAATACAAGACTACATTTTTATGATCATCAATGCATGGAAATCAAAATAACTCTATGATCATACATGTAAATGAAGATGTGGATGTCTAAACATTAGATCTACTAACTATATGCATGAATCATAAACTCATGGCATGAACATCAATATATATGCAAGATCTCTACTTTACATGCATGAACAAGATATATCTTAACATAAACTCATCTAAACACTAGATCCATGTCTTGTGATGGCTTGATATTCTTGTTCATGTGTTTTCATGTCCCTAGCATGAGCTCATTGGGATTAAATGAGAAAACACACAAGATATAGCTTTGCCATTACAAGATTTAGGAAGAATCAAAGCTTAAATCAACATACCAATGAAGATCAAAGGAAGAAATGAAGACTTGAGTTGGAAATGTGAGAGGAAGGGGAGGGAGGCTCACGGCACTAAGGAAAAAAGAGAGAGTTTTCTCTTTTGAAAATTTGAAACAAGTAAAATGAAGAGAGAGAGAGAAAAATATGTTTATATATTAAATGAATTAGGGTTTTAGTTGAATAAATGAGTAAAAATAATTGAATTGAGGGAAAAACGGGGGGGGGGGGGGGCGCGCCGGCCATACTGTGTGTGTGTGTGTGTGTTTTGAAATTTGATATTTTGTAATTTAGTTAATTAAAATGTAATAAATGTAATAATTATTAAGAGACAAAATTCATTGGAAAAGAAAATTGAAATGAGTAGTTGTAAGGATGTAAGAATAGGGTATGGGTAGTGTGTAGTGTAGGTTGTACTTGTGAATAGTAGACAAGACATCTACTTTACCGGTTGTAACGAAAACACGGGAAAAGCTATAACTGTAATTTTTATAGCCGGAAAATTATAAAATTGATATTTTTGGAATCCTTATAAAATTACGGTTCTAATGAATATTCCGAACATTTTTCTGAATCGTGGTCCGGGGCACGCTTTTCCGTAATTGAGCTCGGGAAGGCCCGAATTGAAAAATTCCCGAATTTAAAACTTTCAAAGGTCTAAAATATACTTTAGAACAATAATTCAACTTCATTTACTTTATAAAACTTCTTTTATTATGAAACCGAAGGAAAGCCGGATTTAGGGTTCCTAAGCTCCTCTCACTAGACTCAAACTGGACCGGATTAGGGTTTCGCTTCCAATTCCGGGGTTTCTTAACTACTGAGAATACCGGGGTTTACAACCTCCCCACCTTAAATAAAGTTTTGTCCTCAAAACGGAACTGACGTACCTTGTCCTTCAAACAACTCGGGTACTTCCTCCGGATTTCGTCTTCAGCTTCCCAGGTTGCTTCCTCAAAGGCATGATTCCTCCATAACACTTTAACGTAGTGAATGTCTTTGTTTCGTAGCCTTTGAGTTTTCTTATCCAATATCTTCACTGGGTTTCCTCATATGTCAGGTTTTCCTTCAGCTGAATTGGTTCCAACTCCAGAATCCTTTCCGGGTCGGCAACGTACCTCCTCAATACTGACACATGGAATACATTGTGGATCCCGGACAAATTTGGTGGCAGGGCTAGCCGATATGCCAGATCTCCGACCCTTTCCAAGATTTCAAAAGGTCCAATGTATCTCGGGCTTAACTTCCCTTGTGTACGCATCCTCTTAATACTTTTAATCGGGTTTATCTTTAGGTACACATGATCACCCACCTTGAATTCAAGTTCTCTTCTTTTCAAGTCTGCCCAACTCTTTTGCCGGTCCTGAGCTTCTTTCATTTTCCGCTGAATCAACCTCACTTTATCTGCGGCTTCTTGTACCAATTCCGGCCCAATAGCTACCTTTTCCACTTCATCCCAAAACAAAGGGGATCTACAGCGCCGTCCATACAGAGCTTCATACGGTGGCATCTGAATGGTGGAGTGATAGCTGTTATTGTAGGCAAACTCAATTAGATGTACATGACTATCCCAACTCCCTTTGAATTCCAAGGCACACGCTCTCAGCATGTCTTCCAGGGTTTGGATCGTCCGCTCAGACTGTCCATCGGTCTGAGGGTGATAAGCCGTACTAAAATGCAATTTAGTGCCCAAGCTCTTTTGCAAGCTTGTCCAAAACTTGGACACAATCTCGGGTCTCTATCTGAGATAATCCCTGCAGGTATGCCATGTAACCGTACGATCTCTCTGATATAGATCTTGGCTAATCTTTCCATTGAGTAGGTCATATTTATGGGTAAGAAATGCGCCGACTTGGTTAACATCCACTATCACCCATATTGCATCACAACCAGATGGAGTCTTGGGAAAACACACACAAAATCCATGGAATCTGATATTTTTTTTTAAAAAATCTAATCCCACTTCCATTCGGAATAGGTAAAGGCTTTAGCAATCCACCCGGTCTCTGGTGCTCCACTTTCACCTGTTGGCATACTGGACACTTCATTACATAATCTGCCACATCTCGCTTCATGCCATTCCACCAATAGCGGCTTTTCAAATCTTGATACATTTTGGTACCTCCCGATGCATGGTATATCCGGAGTTATGAGCTTCACTCATTATTTCTTTCCTCAACTCCTCATCCTCTGGCACGCACAGTCTTCCCTTCATTCTGATCACGTTCCTCATCTATGGCAAAGTCAAGGTACTTTCCTGCTTGGGTTTCCCTTTTTATCTTTTGTATCACCTCGTCATACCTTTGGGCTTCTTTGATTCTCTCTATGAGGGTCGGTTCCAGCCAGGTTGGATATCTCAAGCTCAGCGCTTTGGTCTATGAACTCAATCCTTAGCTTCTCAAACTCCTTAATCAAATCTCTTTGACTTGTGATCAAGGCGGCTACTTCCCCGTGATTCTTCCGACTTAGGGCATCCGCGACCGCATTAACTTTCCCTGGACAGTAATTTATTCCCAGATCATAATCTTTTATTAATTCCAGCCATCTCCTTTGTCTCATGTTTAGCTCTTTCTGTGTGAACAGGTATTTAAGACTTTTATGATCTGTGTATATCTCACACCTTTGTCCATATAGATAATGTCTCCATAGCTTCAAAGCGAAGACAACAGCTAATTCCAAATCATGTGTAGGGTAGTTCTGCTCATGTGGTCTCAATTGCCGAGAAGCATATGCAATAACCTTCCCTTCCTGCATCAAGACGCATCCAAGGCCATTCCTTGAGGCGTCACTGTGTACCGTATAGGACTTTTCTGGGTCTGGTAAAACTAAGATCGGTGCCGATACCAATCGTCGTTTCAATTCCTGAAAGCTCTGTTCCCTCTTGTCCGTCCAAACGAATTTTTTCTTTTGAGTCAATTGAGTCAGTGGCTTGGCTATCTTAGAGAAGTCCTTCACAAACTTGCGATAGTAGCCAGCTAATCCCAAGAAACTTCTTACTTCGGTAACCGTTTGCGGTGGTTTCCAATCCACTACAGCCTTGATCTTTTCGGGGTCAACTGATATCCCATCACCGGTTACTACATGTCCAAGAAATGATATTCTGTCCAACCAAAAATCACATTTGGACAGCTTGGCGTACAGCTTATTATCCCGTAAGGTTTGCAACGCCAAACGAAGATGTTCCTCGTGTTGCTCTTTGGTCTTCGAATATATGAGGATGTCGTCTATGAAGACTATCACACACTTATCCAAAAGTGGCTTATAGACTCTATTCATAAGGTCCATAAATGCAGCTGGTGCATTAGTCAGCCCGAACGACATTACCAGGAACTCGTAGTGTCCATAACGAGTACGAAAAGCCGTCTTTGGTACATCCTCAGGCTTAATCCTCAACTGATGATATCCCGAACGCAAATCAATGCGTGAAAACACACAAGCCCCTTGCA
Source organism: Combretum micranthum (assembly GCA_024138025.1). NCBI lineage: Eukaryota > Viridiplantae > Streptophyta > Magnoliopsida > Myrtales > Combretaceae > Combretum > Combretum micranthum. The sequence goes on along the minus strand of JAMXBD010004269.1, from coordinate 68,957 downwards.
GTTGATCAAACAAATCATCAATTCTTGGCAAGGGATACCGATTCTTGACAGTCACTTTATTCAACTCACGATAGTCGATACACAATCTCATCGATCCATCCTTCTTTACAAACAAAACGGGTGCGCCCCATGGCGATACACTTGGTCTTATAAATTTTTGATCCAAAAGTTCTTGCAACTGTGTCTTTAGCTCCTTCAACTCAGCCGGTGCCATCCGGTATGGTGCTTTGGATATCGGTTCGGTGTTTGGAGCCAAAACAATCTCAAAATCAATTCTCTTTGGTGGTAATCCCGAAGATCTCTGGAAACACATCCAAATATCATTTACCACCGGTATATCCCTTTCCTCACGGGTTTCCTCTTCATCCAAGACACCTTCAATCGGTATTATCTCTTCATCCTCCATCATCAGCTCAAACGAGTTTACACCAAACCTTCTCGGACTAGGGTTTCTCCCACAAATTCTACTTTTTCTCCCATTTGATCATAGAAACTCACTGTTTTCTTTTGACAATCCACTATTGCTTTTACCTTGCTTAGCCAACTCATTCCGAGGATAACTTCGTATTTATTCATTTCCAATATTATTAATCGCTTTTAGAGCTGTGTCCATGTACTTCCAACGGACAATCCTTTATAAATTCTTAGGTTGACACGACACTTCCTGTGGGGTCTTAATCCTCAAAACCGTAGTTGTGGTTATAGGCAATCCCAGTTGGTTAGCCAAACTATTGGTGATGAATGAATGCGTCCTCGTGTCAAATAAAACATAAGCCTCCACGCTATTCACCCGTATGTGTCCTGAGGTCAACAAATATCCATCACATATGAACCCTACAACACTCTTAAGCTATCTACATAGGGTTCCTACTTCCAGCTTTCCATAACATATTCAATTTCATTCAGGCAACAATTCAAATTAATAACTTAAATTTTAGCTAAGGAGGGTTTCTGTTACTAACCTGTCACCAGGCCGCTATCAGCGCCTTCGCTTTGATCCAGAGCTGCCAATTCCACATCTTCCTCCTCATCTTCCTCTACCATCCACTGGCCTTCGAAGTTATATAACCTCATCCCATGCATTGCTGAAGCTGCTCGGCTCCCACTTTTGTTACCGACCTCATGGGGTTGGTATTACTTGAAGTTCCAAAGGGTCGAGCGGCCACGCTTTTCCGCTGGGACATTCAGAGGCTAGGTGTCCCTTCTCCTTGCAAAAAGCAAGTCACGGCCAGCTTCTTGGGCATGTATAAACCATATGGCCAGCATCGCCACAAAATAGCATTTGTTTTTCAACAACTGGCACTGCCTAGGAGCGTGTGCCCCTTACATTTCCAACATGTGACATTGGCCTTGAACTGGGTCGGCTTGCTACTAGACTCATCCTTGAATCCTTGGTACGGTCTGTACCTCTTTCCTTTGAATCCTGAACTCGAGGCGTCGAACGGCCTCTTTCCAAATACCCTTTTCAGGCTCTGGTACTTCCTTTTTCTGGCCCCTTCAATTACCCGGGCCTTCTCTACCATTTCAGGATATGTCCTAACTCCAAACTCTTCCAACTTGATCGCAATTCCTCATCTAAGCCTCCCAGAAATACCTGCTTCTTCAATTCTTCACTATCCCTGAAAGACTCAGGAGCATACTGCAGCAAGTGAACGAACTCGGTTTCATACTGTTCTACTGTCCTCCCCTTTTGCTTAACATGGAGGAAATCAGCACTATATTTCACTCTCAAGCTGGAGGGAAAATAATTGTTCAGAAATTCCCGACGAAAGGTTTCCCAAGTGGCCGGGGAAGTCAAGTTCCTTCTCTTGGAGTCCCACCAGACCCGCGCATTATACCTCAGCATATATGTTCCATATTCCAACTGCAGTAAGGTGGAATCTCGTATGCAGCAAAAACGCTCAATTTGAGCCAACCAGTCCTCGGCTTCATCTGGTTTACCGAATGCTCCATCAAAATACCGGTTGCTCTTAATAAAGTCCGGTAAGGAGCTTCGGTGGGGTCTCCTGTATGGCGGGGTGGTGGCAGTGGCACATTATAGGAATGCTCCTCTTGTGGAGTGGTGCCTCTGCAGTCATTTCCCGATGATCTGCGGGTGGTGGATGGGCCGAATCCCGGGCACTTCGCCCTGGGTGTGGGTTCTAATTTTGAATGAAGGTGTTCAGAAGATTGGCCAATTGCCCAATCGCATTTAACACATCGCCTTGATTCTGAGGCGCAACCCCTGAGGGTTAAGTGGAGGTGCAGCCGGTTGATCGGCTTCATTCGGAAGACACTTGTTCCGGTCCGAATCCGTCGGTTTCATCTGTTTATACATTATTTAATGAATTTTTAGTAGGTTTTAGATTTCGAAAGGACTAATTTGTTAACAAAGTTCAAAAGTTACGAAAATCTGAAAATCAAACTTAAAAAGAAATGGAATTTCATAAATTCATATAATCATAAGGAGAATAAAAAATTCACACATAGAATAACAAGTTGAAATTTCATAACAATAATGTGAATGAATGAATGCTCATGCATATATATGCGGTTAATGTTCTTTATGCCTCATGACTAGCATGCATGCTTTTCACAACTCCTTTCCTTTGAAATAAACACGATCTTTTCATTACTTTAGCGAGCCATACAAATATTACATCAAGATTTTTGTCCCCAAAATTTGGCTAGCTATACACCAATTCCGATTCTAAACATTTTCCCTATTCCCGAAAACATGACAAAATACAGGGAAAAGAAGCAATAAAATACTAACTATCCTGAAATCCTAAGGCAAATTGGCATCCCGCATTGCCTACTACAAAATAAGAAATCAGGACTCCTCTTGGACTTCATGGGTTAGCTATCATCTCGGTCTCTACTCATCACTAGAGTCATCGGAGGTCGAGCTAGGATGTTGTCTCCTGCTAGAAGAACCACCGTCGTCCTGTCGGATAAACAAACTAAGGTATTCCCTCGTAGTCATCCTCCGCTTCCTAGTAGATCGGACTAAAGGTTCTTGGTCTTCACTTTCCTCCTCTTCCTCAGTACCTTGCCCCTCTCTCAGGCTCACTTCATTCTCCTCGCCTCTAACTTCAGGCTCACTCACTTGGGTCTCCACTACCTCGTTTTCTCTCACCCATGCCTTCTACCTCCATAGGCTCAGGGGCCATAGGTTCTGCTACTACCATATCAAGTACAGGGGGATTTTCTCCTTCCACATAAACATCTCTCCACATCATGGGGTCAAACTCGGGTTCCACCCTACCACTATCCGGTATCTCCAGTTCCCGATTAAAATCCCATACAATTGGGTTGGGTTCCGGATTCACTTCAGCTTCCGGCTCGATAGGTGGGGTAGGGGTTCTAGGGACTACATTTTCTTCCCAATTAGGATCCTCCTCAGGGTTGTAAACCCATGTTTTCTAAGCCTTAATCTTAAGCCGGAAAGTCTACCGGAGACCTTAAGTCAACGAATCTTGAGTAAAACCCTACAGTTTAGATCTGCAACCGAGTTCGTAAATTAAGAGTAAAAATATTAATGTTTAGAATAGTCTGTAATATATTTGATTTATTAAAAATATCAGATTGTTTGTTTATTTTCAACTTATTTCGAACTCGTTTGGATACTGCTTTGGAAAATGTGTCTCGGGGCTCGAAAAATTAAAATATGTTTTTAATACTTTTAGACTCATATTTTTATAAGGATTTCGAAAATATCAAGTTTATAATTTTTCGGATTTTAAAAATATCAGTTATAACATATATAAGCTTATTTTACTCTTACCGGTAACTAAATTGTTAAATTTCCAAAAATAATTATTCGATTATTTTATTTAAATCATAAAAATTCTGCCAATTAATAAAATATTTTTCTTAATTTATTTATATATTTTCTTAGCCAAAAAGCCACTTTATTAACCCATACCTCAAGTACACATCCATTATCATTACTACACATCATTATGTTTCTTTTGCTTTTTCTTACACTCCATTTCCCAAAATGGCAGCTGACCATTCCCCAAAATTAGCCACTTTTCCTTATTTATTGATATTTTAAAGTCTCTTTTAATTAGATATGGAAGCTACAAGTTACACTTTCAAAAATACAAATTGAAATCAAACCACACACCCTCCCCCACACAATGCAATTCACGCTAGCCCCCTCCTCCTTGCACTGCTGGTTTTTTTTTTATCATTTATTTAACATATTTTCTATTCTATTTAAGCATCTCATTCCATCTCTATTTCACCTTTAAAAACCTTACATTTTTTTTCCTCTCTCTTTTTTCCTTTCATTTCTCTTCTTCCTTGCCTTGTCTTCTTAAGAACAAGCTGCCACCATTTTCTTTCCTTGCTTCCACATACATTTCTTGCAAATATTTGAGGTAATCTTTCTCTTTTAGCTCTCATAAGATATTCTAGGATGATATTATGGATATTTCATGCATCAAAGGACATTCCACAAGCTTAAAAAAGCTATGGATGATGATGCCAAGAATTGAAACACTCCTCTAGATGATAATCTCTTTTGTTCTTAGTATTTTTGTTATATTGAAGGCTTGTTTATCTTCTTGTTTATGTGATAACTTGTAGATCTAGAGTTTTACAAAGCTTTAGTTATGTTTATGTATAGATCTAGAAGTTTAAGGCCTACTACCAAGTTTTTCTTATGTTCTCATGGTTGAATATTGAGTAGATCTTAGATTTGAGTTTGAATGAAAAAGTAAAATTCGTAACTTGTCAAGGCACCATTTAAAAAACCCCCTTTCAAGTCTTAAAATGGAAGTTTTTGTTGAGAAAATGAAGGTTTGATGGATGTATATCATCAAGACTTCATCTTACAAGAATCAAAGTTGATTTTCAAAGTTTATTATCAAAACAAAAATTGTATTTTCGGATCAAGCCAAAGATCTAAAATAAAAACATGTTTTCCAACTCAAAAATGAAGATTTTATTCAAGAAATGAAGGGTTCTTGAGATATAATATAATGGGTTGTTTTTCATGAGTTTTGATGAATTTTCTCAAGAGATATGTTCAAAAATAAATTTATGAAAATTCGGATCTAGACCAGACCATTTTTGGAACCCATCATTCAACTTTGAAATGAAGATTTAGACAAAAATATAAAGGGCTCTTGGTATAGATATCTTAAGGAATGAATTTTCATAAGTTAAATGAATTTTCCTAAAAAAGTATTGTTTAAATCAAGTGCTTTGTAAAAGACAAAATTTAGGTCTTGTTTTCATTGTAAATTTCAAAGAGGAAATTCATAATTTAGGGGAGACAATTTTGAAACCTTCTTTTAGATCTCAAAACAAGTATTTTATATTGAAAATGGAATGCTTTGATGATAAATAATATAGGAAAATTATTTTCATTGAACTAAATAAGTTTTAGTAAAGGAATTACTCAAAACAAGACAATGAGTTCCAACTTGTAAATTTCGGTTTTATGAAAATGGATTTTTAGAAGTTTCATTTGAACTTTATGTTTGGTATTAGATAAGTGTGTAATCTCTTAATTTTGTTTTGAGAATCTCCTTGCAAGCTTAGGTGATGAGGATCATCAAGCTGTGGGTCCAAAGTTCAAATCCAACGATCCATTGCAAGAGATTGGAGGTCCCATGACAAGAGCTAAGGCTAAACGAATGAGGGAGGCATTGCAAGGACTTGTTATGGAGTTGCAAGAGAAGGAATTGCATTTATCCACTAATAAAAAAGAGTCAAAAGTGCTTCACATCGTCAAAATAAGCTCCGGAGGGGATCTAAATGGAAAGCAAGTGAAATAGAGCAAAGAAGGAGCCAAGAAGTGCCCTGCAGGATTCATGGCTGCTGGCCATTGTTCCTGCTCATTGCGAATTTTTGAGTCCAGAACACTCAAGGCCGCCGGCCATCTTTTGTTGGCCGCCAGCCATCTTTTATGGACGAGATTTAATGTATTTTGACGTTTTGTTTTCCTTTCTTTGGCCGTTAAACCCTATTATGGTTATGTATCAAAAACAAGACGAATCATATGAATGTTATTCATTCTCTTTGAGAGAAAACTCCATCTTGTTTCTTGTGAACGAATTCCATTTGATTTTTGATCTGATCTAAACACCAAGGAGGTCGACGTGATACTTGGTTGCGATCAACAGGTTTGTTCGAGGTCTAGTTCCATTCCATTCATTGATAATTAGGTTGCAATCAACAGGTTTGATTGAGGTCTAATTCCATCCTACGACGACTTGTCTCAAGACGATCCTCGGGTTCCAATTCCAATCAACGATTGGGGGTTCTAGGTTTAATTACCTAGGGTTACCATATCATTTGGTATCAAAGCTACGGTTTCTTGTCACAAGTAATTATCCTTTATCTTTATTTAATCTTGTTATCTATTTGTTATTGTTCTTGATTAGGTTCTTGAGTCACAAAAAAAAAAAGAAAAGAAAAGAAAGAAAAGAACCATCTTATATTGTCCATTCGTCAAAAAAAAAAAGAAAAGAAAGAAAGAAAGGAACCATCTTTATATTGTTCCATCTGTCAAAAAAAAAAAAAAAAAAATTGTTATCAATATTCTCTTGGGATCTTGTCATAGATCTAAGTTTCTGTTCCGTCTTTTCAATTCTCAGAATTTGCAGTATATACATTCTTGAGATTGGATCTTGTTCTTTTTCAATTTCATCTTTGACTCCGACCAATTTGTTGTTGAAATTTTCTGGTTATTGCGTGAGTTCACCTTAGTGATTTATTTTGAGAAAATCATTGAGCGAATTCCAAACAAGGGATTGTGAGATTGAGTTGTGAGGAAACATTATTTTCTGAGTGAAAAGACACGAGTGTGAGTGTCATTTGTTGAGTGAAAACACGTGAGGGAGCGAATTGTGAGGATTATTATTTTTTTTCTTGTTTGATTATTACTAACCAATTTTCTGCAGGTGTTAAGATATGGGTAGTGACGGAGAAAGTGATAAGATTGATATGAAATTATTCGTCAAATTGATACAAGATCAGTTTAGGATGATGAATGCAAGGCTTGACAATATAGAATCCACAGAAAGACTAGAGCAATAGAGGAATGAGACGTAATGAAGAAGAGATTGATGAATCTGAGTTTGAAGGATCCAGAGTTATAAGAGGTAGAGGAATGCTCCAAAACAAGATAATTTCTTAGGGAATATCAAATTAAAGATAACTCCTTTTCAAGTAAAAATGACCCGGAATTGTTTTTAGTATGGTGAGAAAGGTGGATCATGTCTTTGATTGCCACAATTACTCCGAAGACAAAAAGATCAAGTTGGCTTCTGTTGAGTTTTCCGACTATGCTAGTGTGGTGGGATCAACTTGTGCGAAATAGGAGGAGAAATGAGAATTAGGAAGGTTTAGTTGATTTCTATTTTGGTGAGTTAATGTGAGAGAGTTCTCTCTTGTAATTGACAGGATTGTCAATACATGTTATGAATATTGAGAATTATAATTTTCTTTATTCTTCTTGCTGATTGAATTTTTATATTCCTTCAGCAATTCGTGAGAGTTTTTACAAATCGTGAGTTATATCGATTTGTGATTCCATTCACAAACCAGTTTGATTTTTGTTAGTCGTGACACCTATCGACTAATAATATCATCCATATCATTTATTTCTGTTTTCCTTTAAAATCAGAAAACCCAAAAAGATTGTGAAAAATTGTTAACCCCCTTGGGAGCTTATCATTTGCACAAATGATATGGTAACCCTAGGTATATTAAACCTAGAACCCCCAAATCATTGATTGGAATTGGAACCCGAGGATCGTCTTGAGACAAGTCGTAGGATGGAATTAGACCTCAATCAAACCTGTTGATTGCAACCTAATTATCAATGAATGGAATGGAACTAGACCTCGAACAAACCTGTTGATCGCAACCTAGTTATCACGTCGATCTCCTTGAGTGTTTAGATCAAGAAAATCAAATGGAAATTCGTTCACAAGGAACAAGATGGAGTTTTCTCTCAAAGAGAATGAATAACATTCATATAATTCGTCTTGTTTTGATACATAACCATAATAGGGTTTTAATAGCCAAAGAAAGGAAAACAAAACGTCAAAATACATTAAATCGTCCATAAAAGATGGCTGGCGGCCAACAAAAGATGGCCGGCGGCCTTGAGTGTTCTGGACTCAAAATTCGCAAAGCAGATATAATGGCCGGCAGCCATTAATCCTGCAGGGCACTTCTTGGCTCCTTCTTTGCTCTATTTCACTTGCTTTCCATTTAGATCCCCTCCGGAGCTTATTTTGATGATGTTAAGCACTTTTGACTCATTTTTATTGGTGGATAAATGCAATTCCTTCTCTTGCAACTCCATAACAAGTCCTTGCAATGCCTCCCTCATTCGTTTAGCCTTAGCTCTTGTCATGGGACCTCCAATATCTTGCAATGGATCGTTGGATTTGAACTTTGGACCCATTGATGCTTGATGATCCTCATCATTCCCCCCTTCCTCGAATAGATTCGTCCTCGAATCACCTGCATCATACAAAGAAAGATCAGAAACATTAAAAGTTGCGCTTACATTACCATAATGACTCGGTAAGTCAATCTTGTAAGCGTTATCGTTGATGCGCTCCAACACTTGGAATGGCCCATCGCCTCTAGGGTGTAGCTTAGTTTTCCTTTGAGCAGCAAATCGCTCCTTTCGCAAGTGCACCCACACCCAATCTCCTGGTTGGAAAACAACCTTCACACGACCCTTATTGGCCTGACGTGCATAATGTTCATTTTTCTTTTCAATATTGGCCCGAACTTGAGCATGCAATTCCCTCACAAAATCTGCCTTTTCTTACCTTCAACATCAACAAACTCATTAGCAGGTAAAGGCAAAATATCCAATGGAGTCAAAGGATTAAAGCCATATACAATTTCAAATGGGGAATATGATGTTGTGGAATGTACAGTTCTATTATATGCAAATTCTACATGGGGTAAACATTTTTCCCATTGCTTCAAGTTCTTAGGAATCACAGCACGCAACAAAGTTGAAAGAGTCCTATTGACTACTTCCGTCTGACCATCCGTTTGAGGGTGTGCAACAGTGGAAAACAACAATTTTGTCCTAACTTGTCCACAAAGTACCCAGAAATAACTTAAAAATTGACATCCCTATCACACAATGAATCTAGGTAACCCATGCAAATGCACAATCTCTTAAAAAAATCACAATATGTGTTGCATCATTAGATTTAAACAAGCAATGAAATGAGCCATTTACTAAACCTATCAACAACAATAAATATGCTATCTTTACCACTCTGAGATCGTGGTAATCCTAATACAAAATCCATAAGATGTCGCCAAGGTTGATTAGGCACAGGTAAAGGAATATATTCTTCCATGAGGCATTATTTTGACTTACCTGTTTACATACAATTCATTTGTTACAAACGTTTGACATCACGTTTCCAGCTTAGGCCAAAAAAATGCTCATGCAAATATTCAAGTCTTTTGAACACCAAAGTGCCCATCAATCCACCCCCATGAGTTTCTCTAACAAGTAACTCACACACAAAACTCCTAGCACACACAATTTACTTTTCTTAAACAATAACCATCTTCCTATAATAATCAGCATAACCAAAACAGCACAAGCAGCCCAGATTTGACTGAAATTAAATCAGTCTCATACAATCCCTTAATAAGCTCAAACCCCCAGCAACTTAGTAGTAAAAAAGTCAAAAGTACAAACCTTCGAGAGAGTGCATCACAACCACATTCTCTTTTCTTGCTTATACTTTGTCACATAAGGGAAAGTTTCAATAACTCAAGCCCTTTGCATGTCTTTTGTTCAACTTACCTTGAGTTTTGAGAAAATTTCAGACTTTCATGATCTGAATGAATGATGAACTCCTTGGGCCATAGGTAATGTTGCCACTTTGCAAAGTCCTCACCAAGGCATAAAGCTCCTTGTCATAGACGGGGTAATTCAATGCTGCTCCACTTCTCTCGCTAAAATAAGCGATTGGCTTCGAATCCTGCATCAAAACACCACCAATACCCTTCCAAAGCATCACATCTATTTCAAAACTTTCTCAAAATTAGGTAAACAAGTAATGGCATTTGTCAATTTATCTTTCAAATCATTAAAAGCTTTTCATGCACTTCTATCCACCTAAACTCACAATTCTTTTTAACAAGATCGTTTAAAGGAGCAGCTATAGAACTAAGTCTTTCACAAATCTCCTATAAAAACTTGCTAAACCATGAAAGCTTCTTACCTTACTTGCATTCCTTGGTGTGGCCATTCTCGAATTGCCTTCACCTTGTCTTCATCAACGGAAATCGCATGTGCACCTACAACAAACCCAAGAAAAACAACAGTTTCCGTGCAAAAGGTACACTTTTTCAAATTGGCATACAATTTGTTTTCTCTTAGGACAGTGAAAACAGATTGTAAATGCTGAACGTGTTCATCCAATGTTTTGCTGTAAACTAAGATGTCATCGAAGTAAACAACAACAAACTTTCCAATAAAAGCACGAAGAACATGGTTCATTAATCGCATAAACGTGCTAAGCGCGTTTGTATTCCAAAAGGCATTACCATCCATTCATAAGACCATATTTTTTTAAAAGCATTTTCCACTCATCTCCCTCTTTCATACGAATTTGGTAATAGCCATTTTTCAAGTCAATTTTGGAAAACAAACAAGCACCATGCAACTCATCAAGCATATCATCAAGTTTAGGAATGGGATGTCTATACTTAACTGTAATCTTGTTGATAGCTCGACAGTCAAGACACATTCGCCATGTTCCATCTTTCTTTGGAACCAAGATAACAGCAACTGAACATGGACTGAGGCTCTCCCTTACAAACCCCTTTCTACCATCATCAACTTGCCTTTGAATCTCCTTTGTCTCCTCGAGATTGGCCCTATAAGCTGGCCGGTTAGGAATAGAAGCACCTGGAAAAAGTCAATTTGGTGCTCAATCCCCTTAGTGGAGGCAATCCCCTTGGAACTTCTTCAGGAAATAATCCTCATATTCCTGCAAAAGAAAACCACCACATTTGGCAACGAAGAGTTAAGGTCAAAAGTAGTAAAATAAACATCCTTGTACATGAGTACAAGTAGTTGTTTCCTTGCCATGATTGCACTTTTAACCTCACTTTTTCTTGCAACTTCCTCTCCACTCAATGTGTTTGACTCTTCTCTATCATAACTCACAAGTGTTTGTTTCTCACTTTTCTCTCCTTGCCACTCTTATCTTGTTCACTCATGTGTTTCTCTCTCGAAACTCTCTTGCTATCCCACTTGATCTCACATGCTTCCCATGGTTTCTGAGGAGTGAGAATCACAATTCTTTTATTTAGAACAAAAGAATATTGGTTCTTGTACCCATCATATGTCACTTTCCTATCAAACTCCATCGGCCTAGCAGTAAGTGACTAGCCTGCATGGGAACTATGTCGCACAAAACTTCATCATGATAATTTCCTATAGAAAAGGAAATAAGAACTTGTTTTGTCACCTTGATCTCCCCACATTCATCAACCATTGTAATCTGTAGGGCTTTGGATGTTTCACAGATTTTAACTTCAATTTATCAACTAGCAAGGTACTCGCAGCGTTAATGCAGCTACCACTATCAATAATCAGCGTACATACCTTCTTCTGCACATGACACCGAGTATGAAAAATATGCTCACGCTATACCTCTTCACTTTCACTCTCATCCTTAGGTTGAGTACTAAGGACTCGCCTAGTAACCAATAAATCTCCTTTCACAGGACCTTCCACATCTACATCACTACAGTCTTCTAAAGCTGGCATATCAAGATCATCTCCTGAACTCACACTTTCAACATCGCCATTATCCAAAATAACCATAGCCCTTTGATTCGGACATTGAGAAGCAATATGTCCAAATCCTTTACACCTGAAGCATTGAATATCACGAGATTTACCTTAAGACTTTGATGAGAATCAGATGGCATCATATCATATTTAAGTTTATGTCTTTTTAGGATATTTATTATTTTCTTAGGGATATTTAAGTTTCTATCTTTTGATGTCTTTCATATTTCTTATTTAATTGTCAAGTTTGTCTTTACATATTTCTAGGAGTCATTAATAGGTTGTTTATTGTCAAGTTTGTCTTTACATATTCCTATGAGTCATTAATAGGTTATTTTTCCTTATTATTGTAGCTAGTTTTTAGGCTAATTAAAAGCCTATATAAATCTATGAGATGTAACATATACATATATATCTTTGATAATGAAAATATGAGAGTTTCTTCTCTTTGAGTTCTGGAAAGAACTTATTTATGAACTTATCGAGTTTCCCGTGGCGTTCAACCCCTTTGACTTATCAATTGGTTTGCCATCACCGGTTTGTGGCGTCTACGACTATACCAAGTTCTTGCCTCCATATAGGCAATGGTCGCGGTTTCCACCAGTTTCTTAGACGATCCTTGGGTTCGAATTCCATCATTGATCGTTGGGTCTTAGGTTTAATATACCTAAGGTTTTCCGTATCATTTGGTATCAGAGCTTTTGGTATTCTAAGAATCCATATCCAGTTCGACTAGAGGTAACTCGAGTCATTCATATCCTTTGTTTGTCTTGATTTTAGGTCTACAGTTTTAGTGTCTTTATTATAAAAAAAAAAAAAGGAAGAAGAAAAGAGGAAGAGAAAAAAAAAAATTGAGGTTTGTCCCATCAATTTGTTAGATTTTTGAGATAGAAGTTTCCAAGCATATTGGTGTCGGGTCTCAAGGCAAGTCGCTTGTGGTTCACATCAGTTTGGAGATTCAATGACCAAACTTTTTCGAGAAAGAGGAACGATGTTTTCAAGCATATTGATGTTGTCTCAAGCAGGTCACTTGTGGTTCGCATTAGTTTGGAGATTCGAGGACGAATCTTTTTCGAGAAGGAGGGAATGAGAGAATCAGATGGCATCATATCATATTTAAGTTTATGTCTTTTTAGGATATTTATTATTTTCTTAAGGATATTTAAGTTTCTATGTCTTTTTGATGTCTTTTCATATTTTCTTGTTTAATTGTCAAGTTTGTCTTTACATATTTATAGGAGTCATTAATAGGTTGTTTATTGTCAAGTTTGTCTTTACATATTCCTATGAGTCATTAATAGGTTATTTTTCCTTATTTATTGTAGCTTAGTTTTTAGGCTAATTAAAAGCCTATATAAATCTATGAGATGTAACATATATGACATATATATCTTTGATAATGAAAATATGAGAGTTTATTCTCTTTGAGTTCTGGAAAGAACTTATTTATGAACTTATCGAGAGTTTCCCGTGGCGTTCAACCCCTTTGACTTATCAATTGGTTTGCCATCACCGGTTGTGGCGTCTACGACTATACCAAGGTTCTTGCCTCCATATAGGAAATGGGTCGTGGTTTCCACCAGTTTTCTTAGATGATCCTTGGGTTCGAATTCCATCATTGATCGTTGGGTCTTAGGTTTAATATACCTAAGGTTTTCCGTATCAGACTTAGTTTCAGATTTACCTTTGTATGGGGTAACAGGACTTTTGGCCTTTGAATCCTCCTTGGACTTCAAATCTGAATTGTTCTTCTTCCAAGTGACTTCCATGAAAAATTAGAAGTAAACCAAATTGAGAAGACCCTTTAAACTTTAATTGTTTCTCCACTTTTATGCATTGTGCAACAACTCCTCATATCAAGATAAGGATAGAGTTCTACCACATTAGCAATCTCACGGTTCAATCCATTGAGAAATCTAGCCATAGTAGCTTCATCATCCTCTTTCACATCAGCTCGATCATAGCTACTTCCATTTCCTTGTAATAATCCTCTACACTTCTTGACCCTTGTGTCAAACCTTGTAATTTTCTATGTAAATCCCTATAATAGTGATTAGGAATAAATCTTTTTCGCATCATTGCCTTCATTTCATCCCAAGTACTAACTCCCTCATTTCTCCTCCTATTTCGCACAAGTTGATCCCACCACACACTAGCATAGTCGGAAAACTCAATAGAAGCCAACTTGATCTTTTTGTCTTCGGAGTAATTGTGGCAATCAAAGACATGATCCACCTTTCTCACCCATTCTAAAAACAATTCTGGATCATTTTTACCTTGAAAAGGAGGTATCTTTAATATGATATTCCCTAAGAAATTATCTTGTTTTGGAGCATTCCTCCACCTTCTTATAACTCCGGATCCTTCAGACTCAGATTCATCAATCTCTTCTTCATTACGTCTCATTCCTCTATTGCTCTTAGTCTTACTTGCGGATTCCATATTGTCAAGCCTTGCATTCATCATCCTAAACTGATCCTGTATCGATTTGACGAACAATTTCATATCAATCTTATCACTTTCTCCGTCACTACCCATATCTTAACACCTGCAGAAAATTGGTTAGTAATAATCAAACAAGAAGAATAATAATCCTCACAATTCGCTCCCTCACGTGTTTTCACTCAACAGATGACACTCACACTCGTGTCTTTTCGCTTAAGAAAATAATGTTCCTCACAACCTAATCTCACAATCCCTTGTTCAGAATTCTCTCGATAATTTTCTCAAAATAAATCACTAAGGTGAACTCACGCAATAACCAGAAAATTTCAACAACAAATTAGTCGGAGTCAAAGATGAAATTGAAAAAGAACAAGATCCAATCTCAAGAACGTATATACCGCAAATTCTGAGAATTGAAATGACAGAACAGAAACTTAGATCTATGACAAGATCCCAAGAGAATATTGATAACAATTTCTTTTTTTTTTTTTGACAGATGGAACAATATAAAGATGGTTCCTTTCTTTCTTTTCTTTTTTTTTTTTTTTGACAAATGGAACAATATAAAGATGGTTCTTTTCTTTTTTTTTTTTTTTTTTTTTACTCAAGAACCCTAATCAAGAACAACAACAAATAGATAGCAAGATTAAATAAAGATAAAATGATAGATTACTTGTGACAAGAAACCATAGCTCTGATACCAAATGATATGGTAACCCTAGGTATATTAAACCTAGAACCCCCAAATCGTTGATTGGAATTGAAACCCGAGGATCGTCTTGAGACAAGTCGTCGTAGGATGGAATTAGACCTCAATCAAACCTGTTGATTGCAACCTAATTATCAATGAATGGAATGGAACTAGACCTCGAACAAACCTGTTGATCGCAACCTAGTTATCACGTCAATCTCCTTGAGTGCTTAGATCAAGAAAATCAAATGGAAATTCGTTCATAAGGAACAAGATGGAGTTTTCTCTCAAAGAGAATAAATAACATTCATATAATTCGTCTTGTTTCTGATACATAACCATAATAGGGTTTTAATAGCCAAAGAAAGGAAAACAAAACGTCAAAATACATTAAATCTCATCCATAAAAGATGGCTGGCGGCTAACAAAAGATGGTCGACGGCCTTGAGTGTTCTGGACTCAAAATTCGCAAGCAGATATAATGGTCGGCAGCCATTAATTAATGGCCGGTAGCCATGAATCCTGCAGGGCACTTCTTGGCTCCTTCTTTGCTCTATTTCACTTGCTTTTCATTTAGATCCCCTCCGGAGCTTATTTTGATGATGTTAAGCACTTTTGACTCATTTTTATTGGTGGATAAATGCAATTCCTTCTCTTGCAACTCCATAACAAGTCCTTGCAATGCCTCCCTCATTCATTTAGCCTTAGCTCTTGTCATGGGACCTCCAATATCTTGCAACGGATCGTTGGATTTGAACTTTGGACCCATTGATGCTTGATGATCCTCATCATTTGGTATTAGAGCATCGGTTTCTTGTCACAAGTAATCTATCCTTTATCTTTATTTAATCTTGTTATCTATTTGTTATTGTTCTTGATTAGGGTTCTTGAGTCAAAAAAAACAAAAGAAAAGAAAAGAAAGAAAGGAACCATCTTTATATTGTTCCATCTATCAAAAAAAACAAAGATTTGATTTTGATTGGTCTGTTGTTAGGGTTCCTTTGTGAAAAGTTGTGATCTTTTGATATAGGGTTTAAAAAAAAAAAAGCTTTGATTTTTAGGGTTCGATTTGAATTTGGAGGAAAAAAAAAAGAGAGAGGACTTTGATTTGTTGTCGAGGGTTTGAGTTGTCTAAAAAAAAAAATTAATTATGAGCAAAGTGCAAGCGAGATCTAGTCTATTGAGGCATGATGTTGATGAGATTTCTGGTGATCCTAAATTTTACACTAGATGCCATGTAAACCATGTAAAGGACAAAACATGCAGTTTGAGGATTGATGGTGGGTGTTATGCAAATTTTGTTAGTATCTTGATGGTAGAAAAATTGAATTTGAAAACTAGCATGCATCAAACACCTTATAAATTAAAGTTGTCAAAAGGGTATGAAGAAATTTAGGTGACTGAGCAGGTTCTAATTTCTTTTTCGATTGGCAAGTATAATGATGAAGTCTTATTGATAAGCTCCCAAGGGGGTTAACAATTTTTCACAATCTTTTGGGTTTTCTAATTTTAAAGGAAAACAGAAACAAATGATATGGATGATATTATTAGTCGATAGGTGCCACGACTAACAAAAATCAAACTGGTTTGTGAATGGAATCACAAATTGATATAACTCACGATTTGTAAAAACTCTCACGAATTGCTAAATGAATATAAAAAATTCAATCAACAAGAAGAATAAAGAAAATTATAATTCTCAATATTCATAACAAGTATTGACAATCCTGTCAATTACAAGAGAGAACTCTCTCACATGAACTCACCAAAATAGAAATCAACTAAAACCTTATAACCAAGGCTTAATATAGCCTTTTACATACAAAGAAATTAAAGATATGTAACTGACAAAAATAAGTAACTGATTGTAACTGACAAAGAAATTAAAGACATATAACTGACAAAGAAATTAAAGACATGTAACTGACAAAAATAAGTAACTGACTGTAACTGACAAAGAAATTAAAAATGACAATTAACTGATAAATTGGCCTTAATGCGTTCACATCATTCTCCCCTTCTTGGTAAAGATTCGACCTCGAATCTTGGCATTTAATCTAGATGAAACATCATGCGGAACATGTTGAATCTCTTGAAACTTTTGAGGCGACTTCTTTCTTTTCTTGGAAGAGCTGCAAGGATACAAAAATAAACTCCTTTGATATTTAGCTTGAACATTTTCATATCTCTCCTGTTGAACTTTATCCAAAGCCATTGGAAGCATTAAGAATATTCGTCCATCTTTATGAATCCTGTAGGTATTCTTATATCCATTATAGATAACTCGCCTATCATATTGCCATAGTCTACCCAGCAATATCTTGCACATTCCATAGGAGCTACATCACATGTTATTGTATCTTCATAATCTCCTATTGCAAAAGTAACCTGTGCATGTTTATGAATATGTATTACATCTGGAGAACTCAACCATCGAAGGCTATATGGCCTTGGATGTGGAATCACCTGCAAATTCATTCTCTTCACAAAATCTTGTGAAATCACATTAGCACAACTACCCCCATGCACAACCAATTTACAAATCTTTTCCTGAATCACATAACACAGTATCACAATACTTTCCTATGGATATAGGAACCTTTGCTTGCTGGTGAATATGCAGGACGTTCTTCGCATTTAACCATCTTAACCCATAAGGTTTAAGATGTGGAATCACTGGAAGTTGCATCTTCTTTACAAACTCCTGTGAAACTACATTAGCACAACTGCCACTTTCAACAGTTAATTTACAAGTCTTACCCTGAATTAAGCATCTGGTATGAAACAAATTCTCCCTTTGCCCTGGGTCTTCTTTAACCTGTAAACAATTATCGACATCTGCAATTACCTCTTTTCCTTCTCAGCCTTAACTATTAATACCTGCTCTACAGATGGTTGTTCAATCATATCATCATCCTCCATTCCTTCTAACTCAGCAACATCTGAATTAGGCTTCACCTCAATAACTTCCACCTCTTTTACTATATTCAAGTTATCATCACTCACCACTTCAAACTTTTTCTCATCAGCAGATTTTCTAGGTTCAACCCAAACCACTTGCAACTCTTTCTTCTCCTCCTTCTGCTGATTTAACTTCTTTTCATAACTTTTAAAGAAACGCTCAAATCCTTTTCAAGTTTATTAAATGCTTGTCTAATTTCACCCAATAACAAATTTTTGTAATCTGAAGTACCATCATGATATTTTAGAGATCGTTTTTCTGGATAATTCAGATCATTTTGTTTATAAGATTGTTCCTTTCGATGATATAAATCTTCATGAGTACGTCTATGAGATCACTCACTTCGATAATTCAAATTATCTTCAACATGCCTTGAATGACCTTTATAAAAATCCTTTCTTTGAGGTTGAATCTCATCCTTATAATAACTTTCAAGACGACTGAATCTCAACATGATTTTAGATAACACAAGCAATTCAATAACAAATCCAAGAACCCTAATTCTCCAAATCCTACAATTCAACAACAACAGAAATTTCACAGCATAATCACAACCCCCAAATTTCCAGATCTAACAAGAAAGTTCAACGATCTTACCAACTGAAGCGCATCGCACCAAAAGCTCTGATACCAAATGATAAGCTCCCAAGGGGTTAACAATTTTTCACAATCTTTTTAGATTTTCTGATTTTAAAAGAAAACAGAAATAAATGATATGGATGATATTATTAGTCGATAGGTACCACGACTAACAAAAATCAAACTGGTTTGTGAATGGAATCACAAATCGATATAACTCACGATTTGTAAAAACTCTCACGAATTGCTAAAGGAATATAAAAATTCAATCAGCAAGAAGAATAAAGAAAATTATAATTTTCAATATTCATAACATGTATTGACAATCCTGTCAATTACAAGAGAGAACTCTCTCACATGAACTCACCAAAATAGAAATCAACTAAAACCGTCCTAATTCTCATAACCAAGGCTTAATATATAGTCTTTTACATACAAAGAAATTAAAGATATGTAACTGACAAAAATAAATAGCTGACTATAACTGACAAAGAAATTAAAGACATATAACTGACAAAGAAATTAAAGACATGTAACTGACAAAAATAAATAACTGACTGTAACTGACAAAGAAATTAAAAATGACAAGTAACTGATAAATTACCCTTGATGCATTCACATCATATCTCCTTTCACAGGACCTTCCACATCTACATCACTACAGTCTTCCAAAGCTGGCATATCAGGATCATCTCCTGAACTCACACTTTCAACATCGCCATTATCCAAAATAATCATAGCCCTTTGATTCGGACATTGAGAAGCAATATGTCCAAATCCTTTACACCTGAAACATTGAATATCACGAGATTTACCATAAGACTTAGTTTCAGATTTACCTTTGTATGGGGTAACAGGACTTTTGGCCTTTGAATCCTCCTTAGACTTCAAATCTGAATTGTTCTTCTTCCAAGTGGACTTCCATGAAAAATTAGAAGTAGAACCAAATCGAGAATGGCCAACACCAAGGAATGCAAGTGAGGTAAGAAGCTTTCATGGTTTAGCAAGTTTTTATAGGAGATTTGTGAAAGACTTTAGTTCTATAGTTTCTCCTTTAAATGATCTTGTTAAAAAGAATTGTGAGTTTAGGTGGACAGAAGTGCATGAAAAAGCTTTTAATGATTTGAAAGCTAAATTGACAAATGCACCATTACTTGTTTTACCTAATTTTGAGAAAGTTTTTGAAATAGAATATGATGCTTCCGGGAAGGGTATTGGTGGTGTTTTGATGCAAGATTCGAAGCCAATCGCTTATTTTAGCGAGAAGCCCAAGGAGTTCATCATTCATTCAGATCATGAAAGTCCGAAATTTCTCAAAACTCAAGGTAAGTTGAACAAAAGACATGCAAAGTGGCTTGAGTTCATTGAAACTTTCCCTTATGTGATAAAGTATAAGCAAGGAAAAGAGAATGTGGTTGCTGATGCACTCTCTCGAAGGTATGTACTTTTGACTTCTTTACATACTAAGTTGCTTGGGTTTGAGCTTATTAAGGGATTGTATGAGACTGATTCTGATTTCAGTCAAATTTGGGCTGCTTGTGCTGTTTCTGGTTATGCTGATTATTATAGGCACGATGGTTATTTGTTTAAGAAAAGTAAATTGTGTGTGCCTAGGAGTTCTATGCGTGAGTTACTTGTTAGAGAAACTCATGGGGGTGGATTGATGGGACACTTTGGTGTTCAAAAGACATTGGATATTTTGCATGAGCATTTCTTTTGGCCTAAGATGAAACGTGATGTCCAAACTGTTTGTAACAAATGCATTGAATGTAAACAGGCTAAGTCTAAAATAATGCCTCATGGAGAATATATTTCTTTACCTGTGCCTAATCAACCTTGGACCGACATCTCTATGGATTTCGTATTAAGATTACCACGATCTCAGAGTGGTAAAGATAGCATATTTGTTGTTGTTGATAGGTTTAGTAAAATGGCTCATTTCATTGCTTGTTCTAAATCTAATGATGCACAACATATTGCTGATTTATTCTTTAAAGAGATTGTGCGTTTGCATGGGTTACCTAGATCCATTGTGAGTGCTAGGAATGTCAAATTTTTAAGTTATTTCTGGCGTACTTTGTGGAACAAGTTAGGCACAAAATTGTTGTTTTCCAATGTTGCACACCCTCAAACGGATGGTCAGACGGAAGTAGTCAATAGGACTCTTTCAACTTTGTTGTGTGCTATGATTCCTAAGAACTTGAAGCAATGGGAAAAATGTTTACCCCATGTAGAATTTGCATATAATAGAACTGTACATTCCACAACATCATATTCCCCATTTGAAATTGTATATGGCTTTAATCCTTTGACTCCATTGGATATTTTGCCTTTACCTGCTAATGAGTTTGTTGATGTTGAAGGTAAGAACAAGGCAGATTTTGTGAGGGAATTGCATGCTCAAGTTCGGGCCAATATTGAAAAGAAAAATGAACATTATGCACGTCAGGCCAATAAGGGTTGTGTGAAGGTTGTTTTCCAACCAGGAGATTGGGTGTGGGTACACTTGCGAAAAGGAGCGATTTGCTGCTCAAAGGAAAACTAAGCTACACCCTAGAGACGATGGGTGATACGAGAACCCTCGCAATCACGCTTGAGAACCCTTTTGATTATTATGGACCCCCAACACAGTAATACGAAAACCCACGAATTCTATTGGAATCAAACCCTAAGAAGGATTAGATATAGGTTTGTCTTAGTTTTCTTGGTGATCTAAATAGTTAGAACAATGATGCCCTAACCCGAAACACTCCACAAAGAAGATGATCAAACTTCCTTGAATGTTCCTAAAAACATGTATTCTTCTCAAGAACACAAAGAACAAGCAAATAGCTTTTCGGTATTCAAATATGTCAAAACTTGTTTCAATACATCCCAACAAGACTATTTATAGTCCATGCAAATAGGCATAAAGAAACCCTACCAAAACTATTAAAATAAATAAAATAAGAGAATTCATCTATGAAAGGCCGGCCCATAAGCTTCAAAGGCTGGAGGCCTTATTATATTAAAAGAAAACCCAACATTGAAGGATCTTTATGTATTTTCACTTGCACTTGAAATATATTGACCCGCACTTGATTTCCACTTGTTCCAAAGCTTTGATACCCATGTAATCCATCACTAGTATACGTCATTAAACTTTGGAAGTGTTGATTGAAAGCTTGTTGAATCTTCTTAGCTCGAGATCTCGTGATCGGTCCTTGAGGTAAGTTAATTGGACTTGAATTTCTTTGAACTTCAACCGTAGCCACTTGATCTTCATGTTGACTTGGCTCGCGATCTTGGATCGTTGGTTCATCTATAACATTCCCCTCCTCTTGAAAAGGATTCGTCCTCGAATCAAAAGCATCACCTACATCAAACGGACTAAGATCAGCAACATTGAAAGTTGCACTAACATTATACTCACCAGGTAAGTCGACTTTGTAGGCGTTGTCATTGATCCTCTCAAGAATCTGAAATGGACCATCTCCTCTTGGATTCAACTTGGACTTTCTTTGAATTGGAAATCTCTCTTTGCGAAAATGCACCCAAACCCATTCTCCAGGTTGAAAAATCATGGGTTTCCTTCCTTTATTCACTCTTGAAGCTACTTTGGCATTCTGTTGCTCAATCCTGTTCTTCACCTGCTTATGTAGCTTCTTAACAAAATCTGCCTTTGAATTAGCATCAAAACTCACAAACTGGTTAGGTGGTAATGGCAATAAATCAATAGGAGTTAGTGGATTAAAACCATACACAATCTCAAATGGAGAACAATGCGTACTGCTATGAATAGCTCTATTATATGCAAACTCCACAAATGGTAAGCAATCCTCCCAAGTCCTAATGTTTTTCTCTATGATTGCCCTCAACAACTGAATCAATGTTCTATTAACCACCTCAGTTTGCCCATCAGTCTGTGGGTGACAGGTAGTTGAAAACATAAGCTTAGTTCCCAACTTTGCCCACAACACTCTCCAGAAGTGACTCAAAAATTTTACATCTCTATCACTAACAATGCTTTTAGGTATGCCATGCAGACGCACTACCTCTCTAAAGAACAAATCAGCAATGAATGTAGCATCATCAGTTTTATGACAAGGAATAAAATGAGCCATTTTACTAAACCTATCTACCACAACAAAGATACTGTCATGACCTTTCCTAGTCCTAGGCAATCCAAGCACAAAATCCATAGACACAGCAGTCCAAGGTTCATCAGGAACAGGTAAAGGTGTATATAATCCATGTGGTTTCAGTTTAGATTTAGCCTCCTTACATGTAATGCAATTTTGACAAACTTTATGCACATCATGTCTCATCCCAGGCCAAAAAAAATGTTCATGCAGCATATTGTAGGTCTTATCTACCCCAAAATGCCCCATCAAACCTCCTCCATGTGCTTCCCTAACTAGTAATTCCCTCACAGAACTTCTAGGAATGCACAATTTATTTTTCTTAAACAAGAATCCATCAGACACAAAATAATCATTTACACCAGTCCCATCAACACAAGCAGCAAAAATCCCAGCAAAATCAACATCATGTGGATACATCTCTTTCACTAACTCAAATCCTAGCAAAGATGTACTAAGAGAGTTAAGTAAAGCGTACCTTCTTGAAAGCGCATCAGCGACAATATTTTCCTTACCTTGCTTGTATTTGATGACATAAGGGAACGTCTCAATGAATTCTACCCACTTAGCATGCCTCCTGTTCAATTTATCTTGACCCTTCAGATGCTTTAAACTCTCATGATCAGTGTGTATGACAAACTCCTTAGGCCAAAGGTAGTGTTGCCATGTTTGCAATGCTCGCACTAAGGCATATAGCTCCTTATCATATGTTGGATACTTCAATGCCGCTCCACTCAACTTTTCACTGAAGTACATTAGTGGCTTATGATCCTGCATCAAAACAGCTCCAATCCCTATGCCACTAGCATCACATTCAATCTCAAAAGTTTTATCAAAGTCAGGTAAAGCAAGCAATGGTGCATTACACAATTTATCTTTAAGTTCATTAAAAGCATGTTCTTGTGCATCACCCCAAGTAAAACCAACATTCTTTTTAACTAACTCATTCAATGGTGCAGCAATAGAACTAAAATCTCTAATGAATCGCCTATAAAATCCAGCAAGTCCATAAAAACTCCGCACCTCACTAGCATTTTTAGGTCTAGGCCACTCCTTAATGGCTCTAACCTTCTCCTCATCAACCTCAACTCCATGATTAGAAACAACAAAACCCAGAAAATTGACCCTATCCATGCAAAAACTACACTTCTTAAGGTTTGCAAACAATTTCTCATCTCTAAGTTTTGTTAAAACCAATCTCACATGCATAACATGATCATCAAAACACTTAGAGTAAATCAAGATATCATCAAAATAAACAACAACAAATTTACCTAAGTATTCACGCAACACATGATTCATCAATCGCATAAAAGTACTAGGTGCATTAGTAAGACCAAAAGGCATAACAAGCCACTCATACAAGCCATACTTAGTCTTAAATGCTGTTTTCCATTCATCTCCTACTTTCATGCGTATTTGATAGTAACCAGATTTCAAATCAATTTTTGTAAACAAACAAGAACCATACAATTCATCCAACATATCATCTAACCTAGGTATAGGATGACGATACTTTACAGTGATTTTGTTGATGGCTCTGCAGTCTACACACATTCTCCAAGTCCCATCCTTCTTAGGGACTAGGATCACAGGAACCGAGCAAGGACTCAGACTCTCTCTTACATACCCTTTCTCTAGCAACTCCTCAACCTGCTTATGGATCTCCTTTGCCTCACTGGGATTGGTTCTGTAGGCAGGTCGATTGGGTATGGCAGCTCCAGGAATGAAGTCAATCTGATGCTCTATGCCCCTAACTGGTGGAAGTCCACTAGGCATCTCTTCTGGAAACACATCTTCAAATTCCTGCAACAAATCAGAAAACACACTAGGCATAGATGGATTAATGTCATTAGTGGCCAAACAAGCCCCTTTGTACAAAAGTACAAATATAGGCCTATTGGCATTCAAAGCATGCCTAACCTCACTTGACCTAGCAATCAAACTCACATTCTTATTCTTTTTCTCTCCAGGCCGATTTTCATTTTGCTTTTCACTTCCCTCTTTCTTTTCACACTTCTCACTTTTTCCACTCTTTTTATTTTCACTCTTGTTGTTCTCTCCCTCTAAAGTGCTTTTTCTACTCTCCTTCTCTTTTCTTTCGGCCTCAACTCTCATCCTCTCCAGTTTACATTGGTCATCATATATTTCCCTAGATGACAATGGTGCCAAAATTGTTTTTCTTCCATCTTTGGTGAAAGTGTACCTATTTAAATAGCCATCATGTACTGTCTTTCTGTCAAATTGCCAAGGTCTACCTAACAAGATATCACCAGCATGCATAGGAACAACATCACATAGCACCTCATCACTATACTTGCCAATGGAAAAGGAAATTATAGCTTGCCTATTTACCTTAACCTCACCACAGTCACTAAGCCATTGAAGTTTGTATGGTCTTGGATGTGGTATAGTAGGCAGCCCCAACCGATTAACCATGAATGTACTCACCGCATTAGTACAACTCCCTCCATGAATGCATTCTTCCTCTTCCTATACCCCTACCGCCTCTACCACCTCTACCTCTCCTATTGAATATCATAGGTGGACTATCATCATACTCCTCCTCCCGATACTCATTAACATTCCTCACATCATCAACCTGGGGTGTGGTAGAACTAACTCCTCTATTTACTCCCATAGGACTCGCCTCCTTCTCAACAGCTTGTAGTCTCAAATTCATATTTTCTAGAGACTCCTTCATATCCATCATCATCTCGATTAGACGCTTATACTCAGATGCTCTAGCGTCTTGCATCAAAGCCCCTTCTTTACTACCTCCGTCCCTACCTTCAATCACACCCTTACCCGACATCTTTTCCTGCAAAACAAATAATCGTTAGCAATAATAAAGTTCAATTTCCTCACAAGCGCTCCCTTTCGTGTTTATCACTCACAAGATGGGGGTGTTCACTCGTGTTTCTCGAATCAAGATGCCACACAAGGTATTTCCTCACAACTCTCAAGCCCGCTCTTATATGTTCGTAATTGAATCACACTCTATAGAACAATTTCAAGAAGCTCAAAACGAAAGGTGTTTTCGAATGGTCTGAATGGTGATTTTCCCAATATCCCTTGATCAAAACAAACAATTTTGATGATCACACTATAATTTGGAAGACAACTCAATCTAACAAAGAACGCAAATTCTAATGGAAGAAAATATAGAAACTTAATATTGAATTTTTTTTTTTGGAACTTTTTTTTTTTTTTTTGG
Source organism: Combretum micranthum (assembly GCA_024138025.1). NCBI lineage: Eukaryota > Viridiplantae > Streptophyta > Magnoliopsida > Myrtales > Combretaceae > Combretum > Combretum micranthum. The sequence goes on along the minus strand of JAMXBD010004269.1, from coordinate 43,145 downwards.
AACTGATTTTTTTTTTATTTATAAATTTGCAATTTTTGCAAATCTGGGAAAAGAAAAAAAAAATAAATCACGAATTGGTCGTAGTGATAGGGGGCTGAATTGATGAAATCAAAACAATCTCCTGATGAAATATAAATGTTATGGACCCTGGACGTTGGACGAGAATGACGGATGAATTGAATAGTCCTCTGGAGGAATGAATTGAATAGCCCACTGGATGAATTGAATTGAATATTGAAACGTTATCGATGAGAATTGGATGGACTCTGGACGCTGGACAGCAATGATTCCACGGCAATGGATTCTAGGAAGGTTAATTGAATGGACAAGAATCACGGAATTCCAAAGGACGATTTACGAATCAATAATTCAATGAATGATACGGACTTCACGGAAACGCTATCAATTGGAATTGAACAGGCTTGAATTAATTATGAATATTGAAACGTTCCGGGAATGGACTCTGGACGAGAACTATGAACCTACGGATCAATTGAAATTTTTTTTTTTTTTAAAATAAGAATGGAATTCAATGAAAAAAATAAAAAAAAATATATATATAATAACCTGATCTAGAGCCAAAGCTCTGATACCAAATGATACGAGAACCATCGCAATCACGCTTGAGAACCCTTTTGATTATTATGGACCCCCAACACAGTAATACGAAAACCCACGAATTCTATTGGAATCAAACCCTAAGAAGGATTAGATATAGGTTTGTCTTAGTTTTCTTGGTGATCTAAATAGTTAGAACAATGATGCTCTAACCCGAAACACTCCACAAAGAAGATGATCAAACTTCCTTGAATGTTCCTAAAAACATGTATTCTTCTCAAGAACACAAAGAACAAGCAAATAGCTTTTCGGTATTCAAAATATGTCAAAACTTGTTTCAATACATCCCAACAAGACTATTTATAGTCCATGCAAATAGCATAAAGAAACCCTACCAAAACTATTAAAATAAATAAAATAAGAGAATTCATCTATGAAAGGCCGGCCCATAAGCTTTAAAGGTTGGAGGCCTTATTATATTAAAAGAAAACCCAACATTGAAGGATCTTTATGTATTTTCACTTGCACTTGAAGTATAATTGACCCGCACTTGATTTCCACTTGTTCCAAAGCTTTGATACCCATGTAATCCATCACTAGTATACGTCATTAAACTTTGGAAGTGTTGATTGAAAGCTTGTTGAATCTTCTTAGCTCGAGATCTCGTGATCGGTCCTTGAGGTAAGTTAATTGGACTTGAATTTCTTTGAACTTCAACCGTAACCACTTGATCTTCATGTTGACTTGGCTCGCGATCTTGGATTGTTGGTTCATCTATAACAATGGGCCATTCCAAGTGTTGGAGCGCATCAACGATAACGCTTACAAAATTGACTTACCGAGTCATTATGGTAATGTAAGTGCAACTTTTAATGTTTCTGATCTTTCTTTGTATGATGCAGGTGATTCGAGGACGAATCTATTCGAGGAAGGGGGGAATGATGAGGATCATCAAGCATCAATGGGTCCAAAGTTCAAATCTAACGATCCATTGCAAGAGATTGGAGGTCCCATGACAAGAGCTAAGGCTAAACGAATGAGGGAGGCATTGCAAGGACTTGTTATGGAGTTGCAAGAGAAGGAATTGCATTTATCCACTAATAAAATGAGTCAAAGTGCTTAACATCATCAAAATAAGCTCCGGAGGGGATCTAAATGGAAAGCAAGTGAAATAGAGCAAAGAAGGAGCCAAGAAGTGTCCTGCAGGATTCATGGCTACCGGCCATTATTCCTGCTCATTGCGAATTTTTGAGTCCATAACACTCAAGGCCGCCGGCCATCTTTTGTTGGCCGCCAGCCATCTTTTATGGACGAGATTTAATGTATTTTGACGTTTTGTTTTCCTTTCTTTGGCTATTAAAACCCTATTATGGTTATGTATCAAAAACAAGACGAATCATATGAATGTTATTCATTCTCTTTGAGAGAAAACTCCATCTTGTTCCTTGTGAAGGAATTTCCATTTGATTTTCTTGATTTAAACACTCAAGGAGGTCGACGTGATAACTAGGTTGCGATCAACAGGTTTGTTCGAGGTCTAGTTCCATTCCATTCATTGATAATTAGGTTGCAATCAACAGGTTTGATTGAGGTCTAATTCCATCCTATGACGACTTGTCTCAAGACGATCCTCGGGTTCCAATTCCAATCAACGATTTGAGGGTTCTAGGTTTAATATACCTAGGGTTACCATATCATTAGGACTAAAATAAGTTGGTCTAAGAAGATAAATAGAGTAGATATGGCAATTTTTCACAAAGGCTCAAATCTTGGATTTTCGCAACCCTACTGTACAGTATGTTTCCGACCCTTAAATGACCTTAAATGTTTGAATTAACTTTAGAAATAGATAGCTCTTTCGAATTAGGTATAAATCGGTATATTATAAGCTAAATTCCGAGTTGAAATGAGTTAGATATGACCTTTTTAAGTTAAGGATTCAACCTAGGCGAAAATTGACAAACTTAGTAAATAAAATTGTTAAGTTTAATGGAACTTCTTAAGAGATACTCATTGAGGGTATTCCTTGTACTTAGGTGAATTGGTGGGCGGGTTACCACTTCCCGAGGACTATTACGACTAGTGGATTTCACTACATGGACAAGTGAGTTCATTTCTCAATTAATTATGCTCTTGGATGTGCTTGTAGTAGTAGTGGCATTAGACTTAGGAAAAGATAAAACTGTGATTGAATGGTGATCTAAACTTGCATGAATGAACGATAAGTATATCGAGGCAAGCTTTGTTGCAATAACCTTATATGAGCTAGTATAGATTTGGAGTGTCTAAATTCTGTATGGTCACCTTTAAATCATCTAATTAATATAACATTATTATATGAATAAATTGTACATGCATAACACGTAGTGAGTCACATATCATTGTCGAGTATGCCTTTGGTGGGACAAAGGTGTATTTGGGAGGCAGCGGGTCTTTAATAAAGGGGACTAGGGTTGCATGACTTATGGACCACCCCATTCAAATAATGAAACTATGGTTGCATGACTTATGGACCAACATTAAAGATTGTGGTTGCATGTCTTATGGACCACCCCACCTAAGATTGGGACTATGGTTGCATGTCTTATGGACCAACTTTGGAACTGTAGTTGTATGACTTATGAACTACCCCAAACCCCGAGTGGAGGGCGTAAATCCATTCACATATGACTACCGGAAAGTTATATGCTTGCTTGCTCATTTGCTTGTGCATTCATATGGTTGCTTAATTATAACTTGCTTGTATAGATATTTTAGCTTGGTCAAGTATGTTACTTGGAAAATGAATCTCACTAAGCATTAGCTTATACCCCAATAGTTTTTGTTGCAGTACTCCTATTTTTGGATGTTTCGAGAGGACACTTTGTGCAGGTTTATCACATGGAATTAAAGAGCTTTTGAGGAAGTCGGGACCTAGTATAGGCGTGGACTTCTAGGAAAATCTCTTTAATGTAGATTCAGATATTTGTAAATGGAGCTAAACGATGTAGACTCCTATTATTTTGGCGGGGGTATGCCGCCTTTGCTTTTGTAAAGTTAACTATTTAACTTGTTGTGATGTATATTCTTAATGCTATGTATGCTTTCTTAAGACTACTCGAATCAAAGTATGATCCTAAAAGTTGTGTGATTACACCTTACACTCGATATGTAACCTATGGGATGACTAAGATTGTCATACTTAAGTTTAAATATCGGGTATGGTGAACTGTCACGTTTAGGGTACCCTTTGGGGCGTGACAAGGGTCCTCTTCTTCTTCTTCTTCCTCATCCTCTCCAACTACAGGCGCCCCATTCAATTGCATGCCTATATCAATGGCTGGAGGTGGAGCTATCACTCGGGGTGGGAGAATATCAAAGTAAACCGCATGCCAGGTGATATGGTTCCATGTGTTTGCCATGTTCCAATCATGGTGGTCGTACAGGTTGTCGTGAGCATACACATATAAGGGTCCTATAGGGATCCATACTTTAAAATCTGGAGGGGTTCGGTTTCCCCCATTCTTCAAAATAAATATAGCCTCCCTAGTCATGGGCTCGCGCCCATACTCAACCATGATTCTCTCCAAAGTATAAATCGTCTCCAATTTTGTCCAACTCCTCCTCCCCATGGGATCATACCTCAATTGATCAACTACAGCAGCCCATTTTGTGTATCTCAATCCATCTTTCCATAGTTTGAACATTTCCCCTATAGTCCGGGGATGTCTGGCTAGGGCAAAGTCTTCGCATAATTCTCTTAATCTTAACCTATACTCCACCATCGTCTCATCATTCCTCTTGGTGAAGTTCCTGGCCCTTTGCCTGGTCTCACCCGAGGAGACCTACAATCAACATAATACTCCTAATTAGGCTTAGCAAGAAAACATTTTTAACTCCATTTAAACCTATTAGCTAGATTTCTAAGTCTGGTTTCTTTATTTCTATTGTCTTGTTTTATAACCTAGAGTTCTGATACCAACTTAAACTGTCACGCCCCATAGGGTATCCTAAACATAACAGCCCACCACATACTAAATAAGACTCTCGAATTCCTTATGCGAGCCCTTCGGGAGTCTTATATAGATGTAAAGCGTTCCTTTACGACAATAGAATACTCAACCAATGGAGTTAAATAGTTTAATGTGGCATTCATTAGCCATAGATAATAAACCAAAACGCATAATTATACTTTACAAAATCTAAGGGGCATTCTCCTGTAAATTAATATCAAGTCCGTTACAGTCATCCAGAGTCCTTTAGTTTCCAACGGAAGTCTATACAAAAAGAATGAAGTAAACTTCTATGGGAAACTCCTATCTTCAGTACCTGTGCTGTGGCTTGCCTCGGTCTAAGCCAGACAAACTCGTGCTGCAATAAGTAAAAACTATGGGGGCGTAAGCTAACTAGCTTAGTGAGTGAGAACTTCTATATCACAATTAAGTACAATTCATTCAAACAAGTGATTATTCAAGCAAGTGTATGCATCAAACAAATGAGTTCAGCAAACATATGACCAGCCGGAAATCATATGTGGATGGACTTGCGCCCTCCATCCCAGGTTAGCAGATTAACGAATCCTGCGGTACGACGCCGTTTAAGCTCACGGTCAACTAAACAATAATTCGTTTTATGGATCACGATTAACCAACAATTTTGTTTTATGGATCACGATTAACCAACGTATTCGTTTTATGGATCACGAAAAACCAACCAATGCCAATGCTCCATCCCCATCGTGATATGAATGAATCCAATTACAATTGAAGTCGGATATACATTAGTTCAATTCTTTTAGGTGACCAACAAGTATTTATAGACATTCAATATGAGATACTAGCTAATCAATCAATAGCTTAACACCCGGTTTCGATATTTCTTAAATTCCATTCCACACATCAACTGCAGACAAATATATATAATTCCCATATACCCCATCATGCATATTCATTTTTTTATCTTTGCCTACACCACTAGTGCCACTACATTACAATCACAATCATTAATTGAGAGTGGAAGTAAAACTCACTCGGCCATTGGACGCTGGTCTTTCTAGTAGTAATAATCGGGCGGTAAGGTGTCATCTTGCTCGGGATCACCTACCAAGTAAGAATAATCATAATGAGATTCTCATCATGTAACTAATCCAAACTATGCATCTAGACTAGGTGAATTCGGAATTCTCGCTATTTGCGGAAGCTCCGACTTAAAACGGCCATAACTTGGTCATTTTAACTCGGAATTTCGCAAATTTTATATCGATCTCTATCTACTTCGAAAGATCTATCTATTTCTAATATTAAATTCAAGTTTTGAAAACATTAAGGTCACAGAACAGTAGGATCTGATCTGTTCCGTAAATCCTCCAATTCCGAAAATTTGTTTTGCTTTTGATAAGAAATGTTCCTAGTTGATGATTCATGCATGAATGGCATATGAATGAATTCCTAACATGAATATCATGTAATGAACTCTATATATGCATGGTTTTGATGATCTTTGATGATGGACTGTTATGAATTCCTAATTATTAGGAAATTCCTTAATGATTCCTTATAACAAGTCATTATTACCAATCTTACATCCCCTAATGTTTTTTTATGATTTTATCTTTAGAATTTATTTATCACCTAATTAAAAATGGTTTACCAACATCCATATTAGTCATGACCTCCATTTATGCATAAAAATCCACATTTTTCATTGAGTAAATATGTGTTTAAATGGGCTATTTAGAAAAATCCGAATTTTGAGATTTTCATTTTCTTGCAATTTCCTTATGAGAAAACTTGTTTAATGCATCAAAAATTGAGGCTCCAATATATCTATTATCTAAAGACTTCATTTAGCTTATAAAACATGCCATCTAAGCTTGGATACTAAGTGTTCATATGAGCATCACCCAAAATTACGAATTTGACTACACATCCATAAATCAATATTTTTCACTCTAACTTTACTTCTTGCTTTTACATTTTTATCATGCCTAAACTCATCTAAGCTTATGAAAATCATTCCTTCAATATACCTATTACACATACCCTTCATTTTTCATGTGGAATATGAGTTTAAATATGATTTTGGTGGTTTTTGAAGTAGGGTTCCAAATCCATCCGAATTTCCAACAAACCATTACTAACAAAATCTTTTATTTTTCAATGTTCTTGCCTCCTATATATGAAGATCTACTATCTACCCTCTCTATACACATACAAGACTACATTTTTATGATCATCAATGCATGGAAATCAAAATAACTCTATGATCATACATGTAAATGAAGATGTGGATGTCTAAACATGAGATCTACTAACTATAATGCACGAATCATAAATCTCATGGCATGAACATCAATATATATATAAGATCTCTACTTTATATGCATGAACAAGATGATATCTTCACATAAACTCATCTAAACACTAGATCCATGTCTTGCGATGGCTTGGTATTCTTGTTCATGTGTTTTCATGTCCCTAGCATGAGCTCATTGGGATTAAATGAGAAGACACACAAGATATAGCTTTGCCATTACAAGATTAGGAAGGATCAAAGCTTAAATCAACATACCAAGGAAGATCAAAGGAAGAAATGAAGGAGTCTTGAGTTGGAAATGTGAGAGGAAGGGTGAGGAGGCTCACGGCACTTAAGGGAAAAAAAGAGAGAGAGTTTTCCTCTTTTGAAAAATTTGAAACAAGTAAAAATGAAGAGAGAGAGAGAAAAATATGTTTATATATGAAATGAATTAAGGTTTTAGTTGAATAAATGGAGTAAAAATATTTGAATTGAGGGAAAAATTCCGGGGGGGGGGGGGGGGGGGGCGCGCGGGGCGCGGCCATACTTTGTGTGTTGTGTGTGTGTTTTGAAATTTGATATTTTGTAATTTAGTTAATTAAAATGTAATAAATGTAATAATTAATTAAGAGACAAAATTCATTGGAAAAGAAAATTGAAATGAGTAGTTGTAAGGATGTAAGAATAAGGTATGAGTAGTGTATAGTGTAGGTTGTACTTGTGAATAGTAGACAAGACATCTACTTTACCGGTTGTAACGAAAACACGGAAAAAGCTATAACTGTAATTTTTATAGCCCGAAAAATTATAAAATTGATATTTTTGGAATCCTTATGAAATTAAGGTTCTAATGAATATTCCGGAACATTTTTCTGAATCCGTGGTCCGGGGCACGCTTTTCCATAATCGAGCTCGGGAATGCCCGGAATTAAAAAATTCCCGAATTTAAAACTTTCAAAGGTCTAAAATATACTTTAGAACAATAATTCAACTTCATTTACTTTATAAAACTTCTTTTACTATGAAACCGAAGGAAAGCCGGATTCAGGGTTCCTAGGCTCCTCTCACTAGACTCAAACTGGACCGGATTAGGGTTTCGCTTCCAATTCCCGGGTTTCTTAACTACTGAGAATACCGGGGTTTACAAGGCCGTTCGGGGCCCAGTTCAAGGCATTCCCTAACCACCGATGGATGGGTAAATCCATCATACATACGAAACCGGATAGTCGTATGTAATGCTTGATCATATCGTTGTTGCATTTCATATGCTTGAATTAATAAACTTGGTTGATTGCTTATTATGAGTACTTTGCGTAAGGAATATCTCACTAAGCTAGTCATGCTTATACTCTTATAAACTTTTGATATTGCAGGATTATCTTTTGCACCCGAGACCACCTTGATTCCCCGAGTAAAATCCTTATTTTGAGAAGCTTTTAGAGGAATTCTATTTTGAAGTTATAGAGTAGATTTCTTCTAAAATCTTTTAGCTTTAGTTATGTTATATTTAGTAGAACCCTGTTGTTATATTTATCGGGGGAATGCCCCTTAGAAGTTGTAAGACTCTATGTTTCTATGAAATATATCAAGTGTTATTTTGTATGTTCCGCTGCCAATATATTAAAATGCATTACTTCAACAGTCTCCCTTTGTTGTGAGTGTACGCCTTGTACCGATATGGAAGCTTTCGAGTGACTGAGGTAGTCATTCTTGAGCTTTAATATTGCGTACGGCGGCCTGTCTCATTTAAGGTACCCGTTGGAGCATGACATACAACCTATCAAAAATTGCAGAAATCCGAACTTCAACATTTGTTCTACAACCAAACTTAAACATTTACAATTTACTTGTTTTAACCTTAAACTCATCCTACATCATCTCATGATTCATAATTCATTATATTTTCATCTTTCTTTCTGTATTTTACATCTCTCCTCTCCTAAAAAGGACTTTCGTCCTCGAAAGTTACCTGGATTAATGAAACAACTCTGGACATTTTGTCCTCATATCTTCTTCTAGCTCCCAGGTAGCTTCACGTTCAGTTTGATTAGTCCACTGTACTCTCACATATTTAATCACCTTGCTTCTCAGAATCTTCTCCTTATAATCCACAATTCTGATCGGCTTTTCAATTGTCGTAAGGTTCGGTTGTACTTCCAACGGTTCAAGAGCTATTATTTCTTTCGGATCTCTGACATACTTTCTAAGCATGGATACATGGAACACATTATGCACTCCCTCCAAATCAGGTGGTAAAGCTAATCTATAAGCTATGTCGCCTATCCTTTCAAGAATCTCATATGGTCCCACATATCGAGGATTTAACTTTCCTCTTAAGCCAAATCTGACAACTCCTTTTGTTGGTGAAATCTTTAGCAAAATGTGTTCGCCTACCTGAAATCCCAACGGTCTCTTCATTTATCCGCATAACTCTTTTGTCTACTCTGAGTAGCTTGTAATCTTTGCCTGATCAAACTGACCTTGTCAACTGCATCTTGGACTAACTCTGGTCCCAACAATTGTCTTTCGCCCACTTCATCCCAATGAATAGGTGATCTACACTTTCTGCCATAAAGCGCTTTGTATGGAGGCATGCCAATCGATGCTTGATAGCTGTTGTTGTAAGCAAATTCCACTAGCGGCAAATGCTCATCCCAACTTCCTTTGAAATCCAAAACGCATGCTCTCAACATATCTTCTAAAGTCTGTATAGTCCTTTCAGATTGCCCATCAGTTTGAGGATGATAAGCAGCACTGAACACAACCTTGGTTCCCAAAGCTTGATGCAGACTTTCCAGAATCTCCCAACAAATTTAGCATCCCTATCTGATACAATTGTTACTAGTATTCTATGCAATCTCACAATCTCTTTGATATACAACTGTGCCAAACGCTCTAACTTATAACCAGTTTTAATAGGTATAAAGTGAGCTACCTTTGTGCGACGATCCACAATGACCCAAATTGAATCAAACTTATCTCTTTTCTTGGGTAAAGCAGAACCAAAATCCATAGTGATATGTTCCCACTTCCACTGTGGTATTGGCAAAGGCTTCAACTCACCTGCCGGTTTTCTGTGCTCAATATTAATCATCTGACCTGTATGACACTTAGATACATATTCAGCTATCTCCTTCTTCATATTGTTCCACCAGTATAGCTTTTTCAAATCTTAATACATCTTATTCCCTCTAGGATGAATGGAATAACTGGAGTAATGCGCTTCCTTCAACAATTCTTTCTTAAGTTCTCGTTGCACTGGCACACACAATCTCCCTTTGTACCTAAGGATACCTTCATCATCTATGTAGAACTCTGGTACCCTACCATTCTCCATTCTTTGCTTAATCTCCAAGATACTCTGATCGTCGGTTTGAGCTATCTTGATTCTATCCATAAGAGTAGGTTGAATTTTCATATTAGCAATCTTTCACCTACTTGTCTTGTGACTATTTCCAATTCAAGCTTCCTCATATCATCAATCAGATGACGTTCCATCGTGATCAAAGCTGCAAGATTCTCTATTCTTTTCCTGCTCAAGGCGTCAGCTACTACATTCGCCTTTCCAAGATGATACTGAATATCAATATCAAAATCTTTTATCAGTTCCAACCATCTTCTCTGTCTCATGTTCAACTCTTTCTGGGTAAAGATGTACTTTAAACTTTTATGACCTGTATACACTTCACATCCTTCCCCATATAGATAATGTCTCCATAGCTTCAAAGCATGCACAACTGCTGCTAGTTCCATATCATGAGTAGGATAATTCCTCTCATAGGGCTTTAATTGTCTGGAAGCATATGCTATAACCCTGCCTCTCTGCATCAACACACATCCTAAACCTTGTATAAAGGCGTCACTTACGGGTAAGGCTAGCACTGAAGCAGATACTAACTTTCTCTTTAATAACTGAAAACTAGCTTCACAATTCTCACTCCATTCATACTTCACTCCCTTCTGTGTCAATCGGGTCAAAGGACTGGCAATCTTGGAAAAATCTTCCACAAATCTTTGTAATATCCTGCTATCCTAAAAACTTCTTATTTCCATCACAGTCTTAGGTCTTGGCCATTCAACAACTGCTTTGACTTTCTCAGGATCCACTGATATCCCACTACCATCAACAATATGTCCTAAGAAAGATACTTGTTCTAACAAGAACTCACATTTTGAAAACTTTACATATAACTTCTCTTCCTTCAATCTGGTTAGAACTAATCTAAAATGTCCTTCGTGCTCCTCTTTAGTCCTTAAATACACCAATACATCATCAATGAAGACTACCACGAATATATCAAGATACTCCCTGAAGACTCTGTTCATCAAATCCATAAATACTACTGGTGCATTGGTGAGTCCAAAAGGCATGACAACAAATTCATAATGTCCATACCTTGTCTAGAAAGTTGTCTTCTGAATATCTTCGGCTTTCACTCTCAACTGATGATATCCATATCTCAAGTCTATCTTTGAGAATACTGAAGCTCCTACTAACCGATCAAACAGATCATCAATTCGTGGCAAGGGATACTTGTTCTTTACTGTCACCTGGTTCAATTCTCTGTAATCAATGCATAGTCTCATACTACCATCCTTCTTCTTGACAAATAGAACTGGAGCTCCCTAAGGTGAAACACTAGGTCTAATGAATTTCTTCTTCAATAATTCATCCGACTGCACTTTAAACTCAGCAAGTTCTGTAGGAGCCATTCGATAAGGAGCTTTGGATTTCGGTATAGTACCGGTAACCAAGTTAATATTAAACTCCACTTCCCTCTCTGGTCGTAATCCAGCAGATCTTCTGGAAAAACTTCTGGATACTCACATACAATTGGAACATCCGACAACACTATTTCCTTTTTATTTTCTTTCACCATAGCAGCCAAAACTGATCCTCTCCACAATTCATAAGTAGGTAAAATTGGAGGTCTTTACACTACTAACTTATGAACAAATTGATCACCATTAGGCATACTGAATTCTACTACCAGATTATAACAATCAATCACCACATGGTACTTTGCTAACCAGTTACACCCAAAATCACATCAAAATCCAACATATCCAGCACCACCAAATCTGCAGGTAGATGCCTACCTTCTGTCTCAATATCCACATTCTTACAGATTTTATTCAATACAGACTCACTTCCCAAAGGAGTACTAACAGATACACATCCAGGCATAAACTCAGCAGATATACCACAAACAGACATAAAAGATTCAGAAACGCAAGAAAAACTGGCTCCAATATCAGACAACACATATGCACTATGCAAGAGTATAGGAAACATACCCAAGATAGTGTCAACACTAGAAGTCTCACTACGCTATAAAGCGTAAACCTTTGCTGGTGCTCGCTGCCCCTGGCCAGAATAAATTCTACCATATTGCCCTCCTTTATAATCTACAGCTCTATGTCCCCTCCGCCCACACTTGAAACAAAAAACTTATGGAATGATTTTGTCTGTGCATGTATTACTCTTATGTCTCAGCTTTCCGCAAGAAAAGCAAGCATTTTCTACCCACTTGCAATCCTTCACATCATGTGGTCCAAGGCATCTCGTGCATCTTCTATTTGTATTCTGCACTACTGACCTAAAATTCTGAGTAATAGGACTCTTGCCTCTATCTTGTGTAAGTACACCAGCTGCTGGCTCTTGCCCAAAAATACCTGATTCCTCTGTGGCTCACGGCTCTTAATTCTGCTCAAGCCCTGCTCTACTGTCTTGGCTTTGTTCACCACAGCTAAGTAGTTACTTAAATCCATCAAATTTACCTGATACTGGATCTCAGTTTAGTCCAGTGATGAATCTACTAACCTTGGTCTCTTCACTCTCTTTCAGAGCGTCAGGTAGAAATCTCATCAACCTGTGCAATTTTGACTCATATTCTTCCACTGTCATTTTTCCTTGCTGCAGAGTGTAATACTCTTGAAGCATTCTCTGCTTAACACGGTCAGGAAAGAATTCTCTGTAGAAAGCTTGTTGAAACATTTGCCATGTAATTATACCAGTCATGTATCTTCTAATGCTCAACCACCAATTATTGGCTCTTCCAGTCAGCAAATAAGAGGCACATTCCACTTTCTTGTTTTCTGGAATATCCAGAGCAGCAAATGTCTTCTCAACCTCTTCCATCCACAACTGTGCTTCAAGAGGCTTACCTGGTACTAGCTCAAACTTATGCACCAGGTCCACAAATCTGTTTAGACTAAGCACATCTGCATGCCTAGCTCCATTTCCTCCATTCCCATTTAACCTTTGTGTCTCCTGTCTCCAAGCTTCGGCGTTTTCATGGACCATCCGCATGTCCCTCCTCATATCTTGCTGCTGTTGACCAACTACTCCTAACAAAGCATTCACAGCTTGCATAAGTTGTGTAGCATCGATCAGAACCTGCTGTCCGATAGGTGGAGGTAGTGGCAAGTCTTGATTCTGAGCCTGCTGCTCATCCTGCTACTGCCCCAAATTCTCATTCTCCTCAGGAATTCTTCTTCTTGGAGGCATTCTAACACAACAAAACACTACGAAATTAGAATAAGGGTATCCAACTCAAGATCAAAACTTAAATCTATAAGACAACATCAAACTTAACTAAATAACAAACCTATGATTCTACCCCACTCCACAAATCTCACCGTCCTAAGAATCAAAACTTAAATCTATATGATTCAAAACCTATAGCTCTGATACCAAATAAGCTGTAACGCTCTAAAATAAGGCATTATAATCCGCCACGTATCTCCTCTTACATAGGATACGTAAAGGCTCTATTATCCACAAGTTCATAAAATCATCAACTGTAAACACTCATAGGGTAACTCATAGGATACAAACCTGATAAAAATAAAAACTCATACTTCATAAAACATAAACTCCTGGTTCAAACATAAAATCCAAATTGACATCATAGTCAACAAATTCTACATAAACTAAAAACTGTTTACATTAAAATATCTTCATTTAAAACCAACAATGAATCCAACTACAATCCCAAATGATCAAAACATGTCTTTTCTTAGAAACTTGGTATATGAAGCCTAACTCTCGGCTGGGTAGTCGGGTCCATTATCGCCATCCCCGCTATCAAAGAATAAATCATAACCGAATAGATCATACACTATACCTTCTTCACTTGTACCTGAAATTTAGAAGAATGAGCGGCGATGCCCAGTACGATAACTCCAATCCAAAAACGAATGCAATTGCACACGCAACAGATATATATAGCAAATGCACTTAGTCTAATGCAAGTAATCAATTTGTTATCTTTTTATAGTCAGCAAATCAACACAATTCAGAACTATGTATACTCTAATCCTAAACTCGGAGTTACTCAAACCCCATTGAAAATCATACAACTCTTTGAAAATAATAATCATATACATATATAGATGAGTGGGTACTCCCCAAACACCTCGAATCCAAAACACCTAATTCTACCGGAATCATATCAAGGTACGAGTCCACTAGGGACAACCTCACACCAAGATCATCAGGGTGCCTCACCAGTATCACTGTCTGCCAGGTCTTTACTGGTCAAGGCTAAGCACAACCAAAACATACAATTATTAAACCAAATAAAGATTAAGTTTATTAAGAAATTCTGTTCCTACAAGCATTCAATCAATACTAAGCTTACAAAAAAAAAAAAACAAGCAAGCAAGGATTGGTCGTACCTTTCTAAATTTCAGGAATATAAATCAAATCCTCATAATCTGATACCAACAACAACAAAGACAACCCGAACTCTACAAACTCCTATATCCACACCAACAACAATTCCACAAACTTCAAATGTCCTGTTACAACATATAATATATATATATATATACATCAACAGATATGATCGCATTATCAAAATATCCTAACAAACATGAATTCTCCAAAAGCCCTAACCTGAAAAGAAATCTCCGTTATCTGTACCATCTATTCCGATCAAACTCCACAAACACCAATTATTTCACCGAAAACCCTAATATGCACAACAATAAGAACGTATAAGGATTTTTTAACCCGTATTTTGTTTGAATCCATCATAGAGGAGATAAACTTACTATTTTTAATTGCTAAAACCCGACTTGCATTCACCAATTCACAGATCTCACACGTGCTAGGGTTTCCTCACAAGAACTTTCATGAAAAAATCCAACCCAACCCTAAGAAAACTTATATAATTTCATATTTAATCCATAAGAGAAGATTAAAATCACTTACTTTGGATCAAAAACACCCCCTGGATGATTCTCCAAGCCTAGATCTTTAAGAACAATCCAAAACCCTCTTTGACGCAAAAAGAAAATGATAAAAGAAAATCTATCGAAACTGTTTTTTGCATCTCGTATTTCTAAAAATTTGGTCATACGCCGGCTTTATGCCGGCGGTGTACGTATAGATCTTGCCAGCGTACACCCTACGCTGGCAAAATTTACACAAGTGCCGACAGAGTTCATCAGGGCTTTGAATTCTAGAATTTCAATTCCAACTACATATGCCAGCAAACCCACGACCTACGTCAACAGCGTTCCATGCTGGTGTTGAGAGATACCCTAGTGAACACTGGCGGTGTTCCTCCCAGCATTAAGAAAAATGCTACTGTTCCCATCCTACACCATCTCTACACAGGCGGCATAGATTCTCCAGGAGGCGGCGTACAATCTGTCAAAAATTGCAGAAATCCGAACTTCAACATTTGTTCTATAACCAAATTTAAACATTTACAATTTACTTGTTTTGACCTTAAACTCATCCTATATCATCTCATGATTCATAATTCATTATATTTTCATCTTTATTCTATATTTTACACCTACACTTAACCCTTTACTTGCCCTCAAGCAAAACATCAATTCAGAATCACAAGGCAAAGCTTCTTGAATAGGAAAATAAATCATGAATTTAATTTACCATATCAATTGAGCTTAATCACCTTTTAAACCTAACAGTTTATAAATTCAATCGGTCTCACAAAACTTGTGCTAAAGTTACTTTTGCTAAAATTACTAAACTCATCTAAGTAGATCAGCTTTTTCCCTTATTGTTTAATTAAAAATTTTATAACGAAAATTATTCAAAAGATCAAACAAAATAAGAGGAACTTAATAAACCTTATCCTCTTATACTTATAAGCATGCAGTTTTTTAATCATCTCTCTTACCATCATACTCAAAAGTGAAGGCATGCACATCAATTCATCTCTTGAATTACTTTCCTTATTTGTGCTTCTATTTCATTTTCATTTATTATTTATATACTTTAAAGCTACAGAGGGAAAGGCTTTTTCCTTCTTCTTTTGTAAAACCCGGTTTTCCTAGTAGTCAAGTAAACTTCGGAAATCGAAAAGCAAAACCCTAAACCGGATTAGCTCAAGCCTTGTAAGAGAAACTTAGAAACCCTAGATTCGGCTTTCCTTCGGTTTCGTATCAAAAGAAATTTTATTAAATAAATCAATGTGAGATATTGTTT
Source organism: Combretum micranthum (assembly GCA_024138025.1). Classification (NCBI taxonomy): domain Eukaryota; kingdom Viridiplantae; phylum Streptophyta; class Magnoliopsida; order Myrtales; family Combretaceae; genus Combretum; species Combretum micranthum. The sequence continues at coordinate 26,845 of JAMXBD010004269.1, read as the reverse complement.
TAAAGTATATTTCAAACTATAGGAAGTTTTAATTTCGAAAAATTTTCTATTTCGGGCCTTCTCGAGCCCTATTACGAAAAAACGAGCCCCGGGACTAGAAACTCAGAAAAAATATTCCATAATATTTATTAGAACCAAAATTTTACAAGGATTTCAAAAATATAAGTTTTATAATTTTTCGGGCTATAAAAATTACAGTTATAGCCTTTTTTCCTGTATTTTCTTTACTACCGGATAAAATATATGTCTTGTCTACTATTTATCACTATTCACAAGCACAACCTACATTACACATATCCATGCCCTAGTTTTATATCGTTACAACTACTCATTATATTTTCTTTTCCAAGAAATTTTTTTTTCTTACTAAATTATTACATTTAATACAAGTTATTACATAAATTACAATTTCAAATAAAATCAACTCACTCTCTCTCTTCCTCACTTAGTGGCCGGCGTAACGCCCCCCTATTTCCCCCTCAAATTGTTTTATTTCTTATTTTATTAATACAAACAAACCTTAATTTACTTAATATATAAACTCATTTACATTTTCTCTCTTCATTTCTACTTTTTCAAAAAGTTTAACAAAGCAAAAACCCTCTCTTTTCTTTTCTTTGTGCCGTGAACCCCAACTCCCCCTCACACACTCACTTCAAGTACATTTCTTCATCAAATCTTCCCTCAGGTGATATTTTTAAGCTTTATTACTACTTAATCTTGTAATGGCTAGATTATTCATGTGTGTTTTCACTTTAAATCCCCATGAGCAAATGCTAGGGATAAGAAAATACTAATACATGAATATCAAGCCATCACAAGAGTAGATCTTGTGTTTAATGAGTTTTTGTTGAAGTATCATCATGTTCATGCATATAAAAGTAGAGATCTTGCATGAAGAATATATGCTCATGCCTCTTAACTCATTTTCATGCACTATAAGTAGTAGATCTAGCACTTAGACACTCATATTATACTTATTATTAGAGTCTTGTAAGATTTAGGAGTTCTCAAAGTTTCCTTTACCAAAAATAATCAAGATCACTCATCACATGTCATTCATGTCAGGAACTCATTCATATTTTATATATACTTGAATCATCAACTAGATACATTTTAAACAAGTGCAAAACAATTTTTCCGTGACCTAAATGTTTTCAAAACTTGGAAATAATATTAGAAATAGATAGATCTTTCGAAGTAGATAGAAATCGATATAAAATTTGCGAAATTCCTAGTTAAAATAACCAAGTTATGGCCGTTTTATGTTGGAATTTCCGCAAATAGCGAGAATCACGATTTTGTCTAGTTTTGATACATAGTTTGGATTAATTAAGTGATGAAGTACTCATTAGGATATTCTTCTTTGGTAGGTGATCCCGAGACCGACGAGTCCCTATAACCCGATTATTACTACCAAAAGACCGGCATACCATGGCCAAGTGAGTATCACTTCCAATTTCAATTATTGCTTGTGATTGTAGTGATAGCTGCACTAGTTACTTAGCAAAGATAAAATGAATATGCATGATGGGGTTGAAAGGGGAATTATAATGTCTGCTATTGTTATGTGAAGTTGAACTTAAAGAATATCGAAGCCGGGTGATAAATCTTTACTTGTATAAATGAGTTAGGATTGATTGTCTGCGGATATTGCTTGATCACTTAAAAGAACTGGTATAATTGATTATTCGATATTGAAGATAAAATTAAACTCATTCATAACACGAGGGATGGAACATTAGCATTTGTTGGTTTTTTGTGATCCATAAAACGAATATCAGTTATTTAATCGTGATCCATAAAACGAATATGAGTTGGTTAATCGTGATCCATAAAACGAATATATGAGTTGGTTGACCGTGATCCTAAACGGCATCGTATCACAGGATTCGTTAATCTACTAACCCGGGTTTGAGGGTACAAGTCCATCCATATATAATTTCCGGCTGGTCATATGTTTGTTGAATTCACATGTTTGATGCATACCATTTGACTTATTAATCACTTGCTTGATTGTTATGTGTTAATTGCGATATGGAAGTTTCCAATCACTAAGCTAGTGTAGCTTACACCCCTATAGTTTTTATTTGTTGCAACACGAGTTTATTTGGCTTAGGCCAAGGCAGGCTAGAGCTCAGGTACAAAAGCTAGGAGTTTCCTATAAAAGTTGTATTCAGTTTTGTTTAGACTTACATAGGAAACCAAAAGACTCTGGATGACTGTAATAGACCTTTAATATTCTTTTGCGGGGGAATGCCCCTTAGACTTTGTAACTTTTATGTATCTGTTTTGATTTATTATCTAATGCTACGAATGCCGCATTAAACTTCTTAACTCCATTGAATAGAGTATTCTATTGTCGTAAAGGAACACCTTACATCTATACAAGATTCCCGAAAGACTCAGATAGTAATTCAAGAGTCTTATATGACATGTGGCAGACTGTTACGTTTAAGATACTCCTCTAGGGCGTGACATATTTACTTTTTCCTCTAAAGGAGTCTTTTCCCCTATCTTTTCACGCTTTTTTTTTTAATTCATGGCTTATTCAAAATTGATAGAGGGGTCAAGAAATTGCTCTTCTGATGGATCAACCCCTGCCCATTTCAATCTTAAGTAAATGATCATTTTCATTTTAATTTTCTTGATTAAGTATAAGGAAAGATCATCAAGTTACAAACATCATTTGAACCTTCACTAGATACTATAAAGCTCTTAAAATGACTAAATTGAAAAGCATATAGATCATTTAAGCTTTTAAAAATTAATTGAGTATCCTTACTAAGGACCTTAAGCCAAATCCAGCTTAATTCCCTTCCCCCACACTTAAGTTGATCATTATCCTTAATGTTTGCAGTATAATCAAACAAATAGGGAAATATCATCAATTAAAAGTACAAAACAAGGTTTCGAATCAAAAGTTTCAGAAAACTTCCCTGTTTGGGATCACAAGTTGAGAGTATGTTTCAAACCACGAGTTCACTTGACTTCTTGATTCAGGCTCTTTAAGATTATGCAGAAGGCCTAGACTCGACTGTAGCCTTTTTGGTTTGTTTCTAAGATTGTGTGTTTGAAGGTCTTTTTGGTGTCGTTTCTACAAAACAGAACAAACAACATAAATTTCATATTTGAACTTCAGTATATAAAATTGATAAAATAAATTTCTACCCTAATTTTTTTATTGAAACCTAAATCAGAGGCATTACTCATGCACGAAGAAATAACTCAGAGCATCTTTATTCATAACTTTTCTTAAAGAATTTTAGACTAATTTCAACTACATTTTTTTATTTTTAACTTCGCATTATTATATTTACAAAAGAATCATATTCACAAATAACCCTAACTTCATTTCGAACCTCTTAGAAGACGAAAATTCTTAACAAGGTTTTTGAAAATTTATTCGCAAGAATTTTCAAGCTTTCAATGAATTAATGAAAGAAATAGTCTTTTAAACTTATTTAAATCATTAAGTAAGCTACTTAACCTCAAACAGAATTGTTTACTTGATCTCTGTAAGACTAAAACCTTAAGACAAACAAGTTTAAACTTTTATTTATATAAAAATAAATCAAAAGAATGATATTAGAGTGAAAGAATAAGCTTACCTTATGTTGGCTGCAAAGAATGTTGTAAAGGAATGATTTTTATCAAATTCATTCAAGCAAAAGTATCGAGGGTTTAGAGAGAGTTTGTCGGGTTCGTAAAATTGTTTTGAGGGAGATAATGAATGAGAGGGAAAAACAGTATTAAAGCTTTTACATTAATTAAGCAGCAGATTCAACCGTGGGGGCGATTTAGAACACGATTTTTATTTTATTAAGAACAAACAAAATAGTTAAAAAAATCGAGGCTTTTATTTAAGCCATGGCTATTACTTAAATAATGATGAGTAAAAGAATGCAGTTCTCAATTTAGGCCTTTACTTATCCTACAAAAAAAAAAAAAAAGAATAAAGAATTGCTGCCTTTATTTGAGTTGCATCTTAAAGAATAAAAAAAATAAAGAATTAACGTAAAAGATAATTGTGATATAATTGCGAGCTTGACTTAAGCCATGATAAAGACTATTACCAAAATTTATTCTTCTTTTATGAGCTGCAGGTTGGTTTGCAGCCAATTTTATCAAATAGATTCTAGAAAAAACACTTTCAAGCAAGAAATAAACCACAAAATAAGCACGAAAGCAATTGCATCCCTATTAGTCATTCTCTCAACAAAGAATTTCAATAAAACATCATTCTTAAACTTCAAAATCATCATCATAATTCAAAAATGCTCTAGAAAAACCTATTTAAAAGTCTTATAGAACTTCATCCATCATCAAAAAGCTTGAACAACAATCATTCACCAACATTCGTCAAAAGTCTTCGAAAGAAGCCTAAAGCATGCATGAAAGGTCTTTAAAAAGAAAATTTACATAACAAAAACAAAATGTAGAACTAATCATTCTAGGAGTCTTAGTTCTTGACTTATTCCCTTAAATTGGCTTCTGTATTGGCTAGTAAAGTTCCTTAAGGCCTTTCTGAAAAGAGCTTTGAGATTTGCCCTAACTATGTCTGTAGATTTTGAATTGCAGTTGAATGGTTTCTCAAGGTGGTATCAACGATCTACTGCTTGAATTCAGAGGCCTTAATAGATTGAGGAATTAATTCCTCCAAAAAATTTTTGCTACCTTAAGGGATATTTGACCCTTGACCTTATTGTTTCTGAAAATTGAGTGGGTTAAAACCAGATTGTTGGAAGTTGTTGTTACTTCACCTAAAGTTTGGATGGTTCCTCCAACTAAGGTTATAAGTATTAGTATAGGGGTCATTCTTAGGTTCACTAAATTTATTCACATACTCCACACTTTTAGAGGTCATATCCTTAACATTCTATCCAAAGTTGCCATCTACTAGCTCTTGTGGTTATGCTATCAACCTTCCTAGTTATGGCACTATCTTGGAAGTGAAGGTTGTCACTCCATCAAGTTCAAACACACTTCCAAATTTCTTCTTCCTAGCACAACTAGATGACCATTGATAATGTTTATTGGTCATATCCTCAAATAAACTCAAGCGCTCATCGAAGGATTTGTTGTTAAGGCTCCCTTCTATTGCTACATCAATAAGCTACCTGGTGCCATAGTTAAGCCCATTGTAAAAAGTTTGGGCACAGGTCTACTCAGGTAATCCATGGTATAGGCATCTTCCTAGCAACTCCTTCCACATTTCGAAAGCTTCATAAAGAGTCTTACATTCTAATTGATGGAATGAAGCTATGCATGCTGTCAACTTTGCAGTTCTAGAGGGTGGGAAGTACTTCCTCAAGAAGTTCTCAGTCATTTGTTGTCAGGGTTTATAGATTGTCTAGGTAAATTAATGAATCATTTCTTTACATAACTCCTGAAAGAGAAAGGAAACGACTAAGTCTTATGGCATCATCAGAAGCTCCATTAATTTTAAAGGTATAAAAAATTTCTAAGAACTATTAGAGGTGAGTGTTTAGGTCTTCATCTTGTAATCCATTAAACTAGACATACGGTTGTACCATTTGAACTACGTTGGATTTTATTTCGAAGCTATTTATAGCAATCCTAGTTTTAGCTATACCAGTGTTGGCTCCATCAAAAGTAAGTTTGCAATAATTTAACATAGTTCTGGGCTGGTTGACTCTAATGGGTTCATTCTCCTCTTCCATCTCCACTCCATTCTTTAGATCTATCCTATTAGCCATGTTTTCCAAAAAAATCCCTTGTTCCTGTAAACCCCGGGAATTCTCAGTAGCTAGAAAACCCCAGGAGTGGGAAACAAAACCCTAACCCAATCAGATTGAGTTTAGTAAATGTAGCCTAGGAACCCTAAATCCGGCTTTCCTTCGGTTTCATAGTAAAATAAATATTATGGAGTAAATGAAAGTGAATTGTTGTTCCTAAGTACATTTCAAACCTTTGACAATTTTAAATTCGGGAATTTTTCAATTCCGGGCCTTCCCGAGCCCAATTACGGAAAAGCGTGCCCCGGGCCACGGATTCAGAAAAATATTCCGGAATATTCATTAGAACCGTAATTTTATAAGGATTCCAAAAATATCAATTTCATAATTTTTCGAGCTATAAAGATTACAGTTATAGCTTTTCCCGTGTTTTCGGAACAACCGGTAAAGTAGATGTCTTGTCTACTATTCACAAGTACAACCTACACTACACACTACCCATACCCTATTCTTACATCCTTACAACTACTCATTTCAATTTTCTTTTCCAAGAAATTTTGTCTTTTAAATAATTATTACATTTATTTCATTTATTACATTTTCATTTACTAAATTACAAATTTCATTTTTTTCAAAACTCTCACACACACACACACATATGGCCGGCGCTCCCCCCTCTTGTTCCCCCTCATTGTGATCAATTTTGCTATATTTTAATTAACTAAACCCTAAATCACTTGATATATATACTTATTTTTCTCTCTCTCTCTTCATTTTCTTCTCATTCAAAATTGGAAAAAGAGAAAACCTCTCTTCCTTTCTTCCCTTGTGTGCCGAGCATCCCCCTCCCTCTCCCTCTTGCATTTTCAACTTCAAGCTTCTCCATTTCTATCTTAGATCCTCCATTGGTATGTGTATGTGAGCCTTGTTCTTCCTATTCTTGTAATGGCAAAGGTATACCTTGTGTATTTCCTCATCAAAACCCTATGATGCTCATGCTAGGGATATGGAAATGCATGAACAAGGATGTCAAGCCATCACAAGACATGGATCTTGTGTTTAAATGCATCTTGTTAAGATTTCATGTTGCTCATGCATATATAGTAATGACCTTGTATTTATATTGATGTTCATGCCATGAGACTCATGTTATATACATCATATGTAGTAGATCTAAGGTTTAGACATCCACCACTTTATGTACATGCATGATCATAGGTTCATTTTTGTTTATGTGTTTTATTGATCATAAAAATGAGGTCTTGTTCATGTATAGAGATGCTAGATAGTATATCTCCACATATAGATGGCAAGAACATTGAAAAAGGAAAGACTTTGTTATATATGGAAAGTTGAAAATTCGGATGAAATGGAAACCCTACCCTAAAGACCTCCAAAATCATTTTTAAACTTATATTTCATAAGAAAAATGAAGGGTATGTGTAATAGATATGTTGAAGGAATTATTTTCATAAGTTTAGATGAGTTTAGGCATGATAAAAATAAGGAAAACAAAAGGTGAAGTTAGGATGAAAAATGTTGACTTTAAATGTGTAGTCAAATTCGTAACTTTGTGTAATGCCTATATAAACACTTAGTATTTGAGTCTAAAATGGATATTTTATAAGCTAGATGGAGTCCTTAGATGATGTATACATTGAAGCCCCAATTTTTAATGCATTAGACTAGATTTCCCTTAAGAAAAATGTAAGAAAAGAAAATTTGGAAAATTCGGATTTTTACAACTAGCTTATTTGAAAACATGTTTACCAAATGAAAAATGTGAAATTTTGTGCATGAATGGAGGCCATGACTATTATATACTTTGAGAACCTATTCTTAGCTAAATAATAAGTAGATTATAAGATTACAAACCAAAGAAACCCTAAGGAGTATAATGTGGGAGAATAACCTCTTAGATTTAGCCTTTATGAAACTTTCCCCAACACTTAGGAATTCCTAAAAGTTGATTACTACAAAAAATCATCATGACCATGCACACATGGAGTTCATTACATAGCATACACATTTGTAGTTCATTCCTAAATCCTTCATGCATAAATCACTCACTAGGAACATTTCTTATCAAAAGCAAAACACATTTTCAAAGTTGGATCAATTGCGGAACAGAACTGATCCCACTGTTCCGTGACCCTATGATTTTCAAAACTTGGATTTAATACTTGAATTAGATAGATCTTTCGAAGTAGATGAAGATCGATATAAAGTTTGCGAAATTCCGAGTTAAAATGACCAAGTTATGGCCGTTTTAAGTCGGAACTTCCAAATATAGCGAGAAATCCGAATTCAACTAGTCTAGATGTATAGTTTGATTTAATTACATGGTGAGAATCTCATAGGGATTATTCTTGATTGGTAGGTGATTCCGAGCAGGACGACTCTCTACCACCCGATTATTACTATTAAGGAGTTTTGGTGACCCATGGCCGAGTGAGTTACTTCCACTCTCAATTAATGCTTGTGAATGTAATGTAGTAGCATTAGTGATGTAGGCAAAGATAAAAGAAATTGTACAAGCATGATGGGGTATGTGGGAATTATTTGTGTTGTGAATTGTTGATATGTGAAATGGAACTTAAAGCATATCGAAACCGGGTGTTAAGATATTGATTGTTTATTTAGAATCATATGAAGAATGTCTGGGTATACTTGTTGGTCACCTAAAAGAATCGAATTAATGACTATTCGACTCCGACTATAACTGAGTTCATTCATGTCACGATGGGGTTGGAGCATTTGCATTGGTTGGTTTTTCGTGACCCATAAAACGAATGTGAGGTTAATCGTGATCCATAAAACGAGCTTTTAATCAGTTGACCGTGAGCTTAAACGGCGTCGTACCGCAGGAATCGTTAATCTGCTAACCCGGGATGGAGGGCGCAAGTCCATCCACATATGATTTCCGGTTGGTCATATGTTTGATGATTTCATTTGTATGGTGCATGCACTTGCTTGAATAATTACTTGTTTGAGTGATTGTATTTAATTGCGTTATGGAAGTATTACTCACTAAGCTAGTTAGCTTACGCCCCAATAGTGTTTATCTTTTGCAGCATGAGTTTATATGGCTTAGGCCAAGGCAAGCCACAGCGCAGGTACCGGAGATAGGAGTTTCCCATAGAAGTTTGATTCATTTCTTTTGTATAGACTTCCATTGGAAACTAAGGACTCTGGATGACTGTAATAGACTGTTATTCTTTTGCGGGGGAATGCCCCTTAGATTTTGTAAACCTTAAAGATTTATGCGTTTTGATTTATTACCTATGGCTAATGAATGCCCTGTTAAACTGTTAAACTCCATTTGTTGAAGTATTCTATTGTCGTAAGGGAACGCTTTACATCTACTTAAGACTCCTGAAGGCTCCGGTTAGGGAACTCGGGATTCTTACTTAGTATGTGGCGGACTGTTACGTTTAGGATACCCTACGGGGCGTGACAGTTTAAGTTGGTATCAGAGCCTAGGTTATAAAACAAGACAATAGGATTAAAATAAACGGGACCTAGGAATCTAATTACTAGGTTAAATGGAGTTAAAAACGTTTTCTGGTTGAGTCTAATTAGTAGTATTGTTTGATGTAGGTCTCTCTGGGTGAGACTAGGGAAAGGGCAAGGAATTTTACGAAAAGGAATGATGAAACCATGGTAGAATATAGACTGAGGCTGAGAGAACTATGTGAAGATTTTGCTTGGCCCGACATCCCCGGACCCTAGGGGAAATGTACAGGTTATGGAAGGATGGGCTGAGATATACCCGATGGGCCTCAGTAGTGGATCAATTGAGTTATGATCCTATGGGAAGAAGGAGCTGGACGAAGTTAGAGACCATCTACACATTAGAGAGGATCATGGTTGATTACGGGCGTGAGCCCATGACAAGAGAAGCCACGTTTATCTTGAAAAGTGGAGGAAACCGAACCCCTCCAGATTTTAGGGTATGGATCCCCATAGGACCCCTATATGTTTATGCTCATGATAACTTGTTTGATCACCATGACTGGAACATAGCTGATGCATGGAATCATATCACCTGGCATGCAATCTATCTGGACATCCTCCCCCCCCGGGTAATTGCTCCACCTCCAGCTATGGATATAGGTATGCAGCTGAATGGAGCACCTGTGATTGAAGAGGAAGAAGAAGAGGAGGAGGAGGAGGATCCCGAGGAGGATCCGAACTGGGAACAAAATGAGGTACCTAGGACCCCTACCCCGCCTGTTGAACCAGAGGTGCAAGTAAACCCAGAGCCCGATCAAATTATATGGGATTTTAACCGGATGTTGGAGATACCAGAGAGCGGGAGGGTAGAACCCGAGGTAGATTCCAGGCTATGGAGAGATGTGTATGTGGAGGGTGAGAACCCACCTGTGCTTGACCTAGCAGTAGTAGAACCCGAGGCCCCAGTGCCTATGGAGACAGAGAATGTGGCAGATGAGCCCGTGAGAGAACCTGAAGTAGAGGTGAACCGCCTAGGTGAGCCCGAGATGAGAGGAGAGGAGGAAGAAGTAAGCCCGCATGAGGGGCAAGGGACTGAAGAAGAAGAAGAAGAGGAAGAAGAAAGTGAGGATCAGGAGCCTCTAGTTCGACCCGCTAGGAAGCGGAGGATGACCACCAGGGAGTATCTTAGCTTGTTCGTCCGACAGGACGATGGTGGTTCTACCAGCAGGGGACGACTTCCTAGCCCGACCCCCGACAGCTCTAGTGATGATTAGAGACCGGGATGTTAGCGAACCCATAAAGTCCAAGCGGAATCCTGATTTTCTTATTTTGTAGTAGGCAATGCGGGATGCCAAATTGCCTTAGGATTTCAGGATAGTTAGTGTTTTGTTGTTCTTTTTCCCTGTATTTTGACATGTTTTCGGGAATAGGGAAATTGATTAGACTAGGAAGGAAGCTTAGCTAGCCAAATTATGGGAGCTAAAAGTTGATGTAATATTTGTTTGGCTCGCTAAAGAAATGAAAAGGATCACTTTTGTTTTAAAGAAATGGGATTGTGAAAAGCATGCATTCTAGTCTTGATACATAAGAGAGCATTAACTGCATATAGGTTGCATAAGCATCCACTCATTTGCATTTTTGTGGTGAAATATCAATTAGTTACATTGTGTGTGGATTCTTTTATTTCCCTTGTGGTTCTTTTAATCATTTCTTGTTTCCTTTTCGGTTTGATGTTTGACTCATCTTATGACTTTATGGAATTATGTATTTTTCCTTCTGAGTTTAAATTTCAGACTTTCGCAACTTCTGAGCTTGTTATTAATCCTATTCCTTTGAAACCTAAAAACCCTATATATGCTAAAACTCCATTAAACATTGTGTAAGCAGACGAAACCGACGAACTCGGAACCAAGGACAAGGGTCTAACCCTAATGAAGCCGATCAACCGGCTATACAGCAACCTGACCCCCAAGGAGTAGCACCCCAAAACCAACAGGGCGATGTGCTAAACGCGATTGGGCAGTTGGCCAATCTCCTGAACACCTTTATCCAGAATCAGAATCCGGTGCGGAACCCACCCCCAAGTCAGAGTGCTCGGGATTCAGCACCACATCCGCCGCCCGCAGATCATCGGGAAATGACTGCGGAAGCACCTGCTCCACAGGAGGAACACTCCTATAATGTGCGGTTGCCGCCACCCCCACCATACAGGAGACCCCACCGAAGCTCTTTACCGGACTTCATTAAGAGCAACAGGTACTTTGATGGGGCATTCGGTAAGCCGGATGAAGCTGAGGATTGGCTGGCCCAAGTGGAACGTTCTTTTGCTGCATACGAGATTCCACCTTACTTGCAGCTAGAATATGGGACGTACATGTTAAGATACAATGCTCGAGTCTGGTGGGACTCCAAGAGAAGGAATTTGACCTCCCCGGCCACCTGGGAAACCTTCCGCCGGGAATTCTTGAATAATTACTTTCCCTCTAGCTTGAGGGTGAAGTATAGTGCGGACTTCCTTCATGTAAAGCAGAAAGGGAGAACGGTAGAGCAATATGAAACTGAATTTGTTCACCTGCTGCAATATGCTCCTGAATCTTTCAGGGATAGTGAGGAATTAAAGAAGCAGGTATTCCTGGGAGGCTTGGACGAAGAACTGCGGATCAAGCTAGAAGAGTTTGGGGTAAGAACCTATCCCGAGATGGTAGAAAAGGCTCGAGTCATTGAAGGGGCTAGGAAAAGAAAGTATCAGGAGCCCGAAAAGAGAGTATTCGGGAAGAGGCCGTTTGATGCCTCGAGCTCAGGATTCAAGGGTAAACGGTACAGGCCGTACCAAGGGTTTAAAGAGGAGTCTAGCGGCAAGCCAACCCAATTCAAAGCCAACGTCACATGTTGGAAATGTAAGGGAACACATGCACCTAGGCAATGCCCGCAGTTGCGGAACAAGTGCTATTTTTGTGGCGATGCTGGCCACATGGTTTTTACATGCCCAAAGAAGCTGGCAGTAACTTGCTTTATTTGCAAAGAGAAAGGGCACTTAGCTTCCGAGTGTTCACAGCGAAAGAGCGTGACCGCCCGACCCTTCGGAGCCTCGAGCAATGCTAACCCCTTGAGGTCTGGTAACAAGAGCGGAAGTCGAGCAGCTTCCGCGATGCACGGGATGAGGCTATACAACTTAGAAGGCCAATGGATGGTGGAAGAAGACGAAGATGAGGACGTAGAGTTGGCAGCTTTGGATCCAAGCGAGAGTTCTGATGGTGGCCTGGTGACAGGTTAGTAACAGAAACCCCTCCTAAGTTGAAATTAAGTTGTTTAAATTGATTGCTGTTTAAATGAAATTGTATATATTATGGAAAGCTGGAAGTAGAGACCCTTTATGGATAGCCTTACGAGTATTTTAAGGTTCATATGTGATGGGTGTTTGTGACCTCAGGACATATACAAGTAAATAACGTGGAAGCCTATGCCTTGTTTGACACGGGAGCGACCCACTCGTTCATCACAAATAGTTTGGCAACCCGACTCGGATTGCCCATAGCCACAACCATGGTTAGCTTGAGGATTAAGACCCCCACGGGGAGCGTGGTGACAACCCGAGATCTAATAAAAGACTGTCCATTGGAAATCCATGATCACCACTCCAAAAGTGATCTAATTGTGCTAGAAATGAATAAATACGAAGTTATCCTCGGGATGAATTGGTTAAGTAAAGTAAAGGCAATAGTGGATTGCCAAAAGAGGACTGTATGTTTTTATGATCAATCGGGAGCGAAAGTAGAATTTATGGGAGAGGCCTTAGTCCCGAGAAGGATTGATCTAAGCTCATTCGAGCTGATGATGGAGGATGAGGAAATGATACCGATTGAGGACGTCTTGGATGAAGGGGGAAACCGTGAGGAAAAGGATATTCCAGTGGTGAATGAATACTTGGATGTGTTCCCAGAAATTTTGCCGGGGTTACCGCCAAGGAGAGAGATCGACTTTGAGATTGTGTTGGCTCCAAATACCGAACCAATATCCAAAGCGCCATATCGGATGGCACCGGCTGAGCTGAAAGAGCTAAAGACGCAGCTACAGGAGCTCCTAGACCAGAAATTTATTAGACCAAGTGTATCGCCATGGGGCGCACCCGTTTTGTTTGTGAAGAAGAAGGACGGATCGATGAGGTTGTGTATAGACTACCGGGAACTGAATAAGGTGACTGTCAAAAACCGATATCCCTTACCAAGAATCGACGATTTATTTGACCAGCTACAAGGAGCTTGTGTGTTCTCACGTATTGACTTACGTTCGGGGTATCATCAGCTAAGGATTAAGCCTGAGGATGTGCCTAAGACAGCTTTTCGTACTCGTTATGGGCACTACGAGTTTTTGGTAATGTCATTTGGACTGACGAATGCACCGGCTGCATTCATGGACTTAATGAATAGAGTCTATAAGCCGCTTTTGGATAAATGTGTAATAGTCTTTATTGATGACATCCTCATATATTCAAAGACCAGAGAGCAACATGAAGAGCATCTCCGTTTGGCATTGCAAACCTTACGAGATAACAAGCTGTACGCCAAGCTGTCCAAGTGTGACTTTTGGTTAGACCGGATATCCTTCCTCGGACATGTGGTAACGGGAGATGGGATATCAGTTGATCCCGAAAAGATCAAAGCAATAGTGGATTGGAAGCCACCACAAACCGTTACTGAAGTAAGGAGTTTCTTGGGATTGGCTGGCTATTATCGCAAATTTGTGAAGGATTTTTCAAAGATAGCTAAGCCGTTGACTCAATTGACTCAAAAGAACGAAAAATTCATTTGGACAGACAAGAGAGAACAAAGTTTCCAGGAACTAAAGCGACGACTGGTCTCGGCACCGATTTTGGTTTTACCAGATCCGGAAAAGTCTTACACGGTACATAGTGATGCTTCGAGAAATGGTCTTGGATGCGTCTTGATGCAAGAACGGAAGGTCATTGCGTATGCTTCTCGGCAATTGAGACCGCATGAGCAGAACTACCCTACGCATGACTTGGAGCTAGCTGCAGTTGTCTTTGCCTTGAAGTTATGGCGACATTACTTGTATGGGCAACGGTGTGAGATATACCGATCATAAAAGCCTTAAATACCTGTTCACACAGAAGGAGTTAAACATGCGGCAAAGGAGATGGTTGGAATTAATAAAAGATTATGACCTGGGAATAAATTACTGTCCAGGAAGAGTGAATGCAGTCGCAGACGCCCTAAGTCGGAAGAATCATGGAGAGGTAGCCGCTTTGATTACAAGCCAGAAGGAATTGATTAAGGAATTTGAGAAGTTAAGGATCGAGTTCACAGATCGAAGTGCTGAGCTGGAGATATCTAACTTGGTGCTAGAACCCACCCTCGTGGAAAGAATCAAAGAAGCACAGAGGTACGACGAGGTGATACAAAGGATAAAAAGGGAAACCCAAGCGGGGAAATACCTTGACTTTGCCGTGGATGAGGAAGACGTGATCCGGATGAACGGAAGGCTGTGCGTACCAGAGGATGAGGAGTTGAAGAAGGAGATAATGGGTGAAGCGCATAACTCCGGGTATACCATGCATCCGGGAGGCACCAAAATGTACCAAGATTTGAAGAGTTGCTATTGGTGGAATGGAATGAAGCGAGACGTGGCAGATTATGTAATGAAGTGCGCAGTATGCCAACAGGTGAAGGTAGAGCACCAGAGACCGGGCGGAATGCTAAAGCCCTTACCTATTCCGGAATGGAAGTGGGATCAAATATCCATGGATTTTGTTTGTGGCTTCCCAAAGACTCCATCGGGCTGTGATGCAATATGGGTAATAGTGGATCGGTTAACTAAGTCGGCGCATTTCCTACCCATAAATATGACCTATTCAATGGAAAAGTTAGCCAAGATTTATATCAGAGAGATAGTAAGATTACATGGCATACCTGCAGGGATCATCTCGGATAGAGACCCGAGATTTGTGTCCAAGTTTTGGACAAGCTTGCAGAAGAGCTTGGGTACTAAATTGCATTTCAGTACGGCTTACCATCCTCAGACCGACGGACAGTCTGAGCGAACGATCCAAACCCTTGAAGACATGTTAAGGGCATGTACCCTGGAATTCAAAGGGAATTGGGACAATCATGTTCACCTAATCGAGTTTGCCTATAATAACAGCTATCACTCCACTATCCAGATGCCTCCGTATGAAGCCTTATATGGACGGCGATGTAGGTCCCCTTTGTTTTGGGATGAGGTGGAAAAGGTAGCAATTGGGCCGGAATTGGTACAGGAAGCCGCAGATAAAGTGAGGTTGATTCAGCGGAAGATGAAGGAAGCCCAGGATCGACAAAAGAGCTGGGCAGACTTGAAAAGACGAGAGCTTGAATTTAAAGTGGGCGATCATGTGTACCTGAAGATAAACCCGATCAAAAGTATCAAGAGAATGCGTACACAAGGGAAATTAAGCCCGAGATACATTGGACCCTTTGAGATTTTGGAAAGAGTCGGAGACCTGGCGTATCGGCTAGCCCTGCCACCTAATTTGTCCGGGATTCACAATGTGTTTCATGTGTCAGTTTTGAGGAGATATGTGGCCGACCCAGAGAGGATTCTGGAATTGGAGCCAATCCAGTTGAGGGAAAACCTGACCTATGAAGAACACCCAGTAAAGATATTGGATAAGAAAACTCAAAAGCTACGAAACAAAGACATTCACTACGTGAAAGTATTATGGAGGAATCATGCTTATGAAGAGGCAACCTGGGAAACGGAGGATGAAATCCGGAGAAAGTACCCCGAGATATTTGAAGGAAAAGGTACGTCAGTTCCGTTTTGAGGACAAAACTTTATTTAAGGTGGGGAGGTTGTAAACCCCGGGAATTCTCAGTAGCTAGAAAACCCCAGGAGTGGGAAACAAAACCCTAACCCAATCAGATTGAGTTTAGTAAATGTAGCCTAGGAACCCTAAATCCGGCTTTCCTTCGGTTTCATAGTAAAATAAATATTATGGAGTAAATGAAAGTGAATTGTTGTTCCTAAGTACATTTCAAACCTTTGACAATTTTAAATTCGGGAATTTTTCAATTCCGGGCCTTCCCGAGCCCAATTACGGAAAAGCGTGCCCCGGGCCACGGATTCAGAAAAATATTCCGGAATATTCATTAGAACCGTAATTTTATAAGGATTCCAAAAATATCAATTTCATAATTTTTCGAGCTATAAAGATTACAGTTATAGCTTTTCCCGTGTTTTCGGAACAACCGGTAAAGTAGATGTCTTGTCTACTATTCACAAGTACAACCTACACTACACACTACCCATACCCTATTCTTACATCCTTACAACTACTCATTTCAATTTTCTTTTCCAAGAAATTTTGTCTTTTAAATAATTATTACATTTATTTCATTTATTACATTTTCATTTACTAAATTACAAATTTCATTTTTTTCAAAACTCTCACACACACACACACACATATGGCCGGCGCTCCCCCCTCTTGTTCCCCTCATTGTGATCAATTTTGCTATATTTTAATTAACTAAACCCTAAATCACTTGATATATATACTTATTTTTCTCTCTCTCTCTTCATTTTCTTCTCATTCAAAATTGGAAAAAGAGAAAACCTCTCTTCCTTTCTTCCCTTGTGTGCCGAGCATCCCCCTCCCTCTCCCTCTTGCATTTTCAACTTCAAGCTTCTCCATTTCTATCTTAGATCCTCCATTGGTATGTGTATGTGAGCCTTGTTCTTCCTATTCTTGTAATGGCAAAGGTATACCTTGTGTATTTCCTCATCAAAACCCTATGATGCTCATGCTAGGGATATGGAAATGCATGAACAAGGATGTCAAGCCATCACAAGACATGGATCTTGTGTTTAAATGCATCTTGTTAAGATTTCATGTTGCTCATGCATATATAGTAATGACCTTGTATTTATATTGATGTTCATGCCATGAGACTCATGTTATATACATCATATGTAGTAGATCTAAGGTTTAGACATCCACCACTTTATGTACATGCATGATCATAGGTTCATTTTTGTTTATGTGTTTTATTGATCATAAAAATGAGGTCTTGTTCATGTATAGAGATGCTAGATAGTATATCTCCACATATAGATGGCAAGAACATTGAAAAAGGAAAGACTTTGTTATATATGGAAAGTTGAAAATTCGGATGAAATGGAAACCCTACCCTAAAGACCTCCAAAATCATTTTTAAACTTATATTTCATAAGAAAAATGAAGGGTATGTGTAATAGATATGTTGAAGGAATTATTTTCATAAGTTTAGATGAGTTTAGGCATGATAAAAATAAGGAAAACAAAAGGTGAAGTTAGGATGAAAAATGTTGACTTTAAATGTGTAGTCAAATTCGTAACTTTGTGTAATGCCTATATAAACACTTAGTATTTGAGTCTAAAATGGATATTTTATAAGCTAGATGGAGTCCTTAGATGATGTATACATTGAAGCCCCAATTTTTAATGCATTAGACTAGATTTCCCTTAAGAAAAATGTAAGAAAAGAAAATTTGGAAAATTCGGATTTTTACAACTAGCTTATTTGAAAACATGTTTACCAAATGAAAAATGTGAAATTTTGTGCATGAATGGAGGCCATGACTATTATATACTTTGAGAACCTATTCTTAGCTAAATAATAAGTAGATTATAAGATTACAAACCAAAGAAACCCTAAGGAGTATAATGTGGGAGAATAACCTCTTAGATTTAGCCTTTATGAAACTTTCCCCAACACTTAGGAATTCCTAAAAGTTGATTACTACAAAAAATCATCATGACCATGCACACATGGAGTTCATTACATAGCATACACATTTGTGTTCATTCCTAAATCCTTCATGCATAAATCACTCACTAGGAACATTTCTTATCAAAAGCAAAACACATTTTCAAAGTTGGATCAATTGCGGAACAGAACTGATCCCACTGTTCCGTGACCCTATGATTTTCAAAACTTGGATTTAATACTTGAATTAGATAGATCTTTCGAAGTAGATGAAGATCGATATAAAGTTTGCGAAATTCCGAGTTAAAATGACCAAGTTATGGCCGTTTTAAGTCGGAACTTCCAAATATAGCGAGAAATCCGAATTCAACTAGTCTAGATGTATAGTTTGATTTAATTACATGGTGAGAATCTCATAGGGATATTCTTGATTGGTAGGTGATTCCGAGCAGGACGACTCTCTACCACCCGATTATTACTATTAAGGAGTTTTGGTGACCCATGGCCGAGTGAGTTACTTCCACTCTCAATTAATGCTTGTGAATGTAATGTAGTAGCATTAGTGATGTAGGCAAAGATAAAAGAAATTGTACAAGCATGATGGGGTATGTGGGAATTATTTGTGTTGTGAATTGTTGATATGTGAAATGGAACTTAAAGCATATCGAAACCGGGTGTTAAGATATTGATTGTTTATTTAGAATCATATGAAGAATGTCTGGGTATACTTGTTGGTCACCTAAAAGAATCGAATTAATGACTATTCGACTCCGACTATAACTGAGTTCATTCATGTCACGATGGGGTTGGAGCATTTGCATTGGTTGGTTTTTCGTGACCCATAAAACGAATGTGAGGTTAATCGTGATCCATAAAACGAGCTTTTAATCAGTTGACCGTGAGCTTAAACGACGTCGTACCGCAGGAATCGTTAATCTGCTAACCCGGGATGGAGGGCGCAAGTCCATCCACATATGATTTCCGGTTGGTCATATGTTTGATGATTTCATTTGTATGGTGCATGCACTTGCTTGAATAATTACTTGTTTGAGTGATTGTATTTAATTGCGTTATGGAAGTATTACTCACTAAGCTAGTTAGCTTACGCCCCAATAGTGTTTATCTTTTGCAGCATGAGTTTATATGGCTTAGGCCAAGGCAAGCCACAGCGCAGGTACCGGAGATAGGAGTTTCCCATAGAAGTTGATTCATTTCTTTTGTATAGACTTCCATTGGAAACTAAGGACTCTGGATGACTGTAATAGACTGTTATTCTTTTGCGGGGAATGCCCCTTAGATTTTGTAAACCTTAAAGATTTATGCGTTTTGATTTATTACCTATGGCTAATGAATGCCCTGTTAAACTGTTAAACTCCATTTGTTGAAGTATTCTATTGTCGTAAGGGAACGCTTTACATCTACTTAAGACTCCTGAAGGCTCCGGTTAGGGAACTCGGGATTCTTACTTAGTATGTGGCGGACTGTTACGTTTAGGATACCCTACGGGGCGTGACAGTTCCTCTCTAGCTATTCTGCTACTGCTTCTACATATGCGCTCAAGCATTAGGGTAAAGGGAAATAAAGGGTGAAATTGACTCCTAGTCATAATCATACAGTTTTATTATGAAAAAATAAGTTTATAACATACCTATTTTATAACAGACAAATAGACAATATTGCAACTATGTTATAACAACAACAGGATTAATACATAATATCAACATTTATATACAGGAAAAGAATTATGAATTAAAGAATTAAGGAATTCAACAAAAGATAAAAGCTATACGAACAAAACTATATAAAAGAGATATAAAAAGCTATACAGGCATATTTTCACACAAAAAACGAGTATACACAGCAAAAAGCTATAAAGAGAACATAAGATATACAAAAATTTACATATGTACAGAAAAAGAAAAAGGGTTAGTACTATAAATAGACACAAAATATTTACATAAAGAAAATAAAATGATATTTACAAAAAAGAATAAGAATATGTACAAGAAAACAAAAACAAACAAAAAGCGAAACTTATTTACACTATTCATGCGGTTAATAACTAGTCAATAGATTTTAAGCTTTCATGTAGTGCTTCATTTAGCTTTATTTTCATGAATTCAACACTGATTTCCCGGCAACAGCACTAGAAAAACTTTGGTTGTTGAGTGTTTGTGCATTTTAAAGCAAGCAAACACCAAGCTAAGCTTTCCAAAAATTTATAAAATGCTAATAAGTTATGTTTAACTTTGGTTGCATTCACCAACTTAGGGAAGTGTACCTATCAAAATAGCATAGAAAGTATTAGGTCATATTCCATGAGGATCATTAGCATCTACCTTACTCACTCTTCATCTATTATCTAGCCAAAGAAAGATTTAAAAGAACATGACACAGAACAAAGCTAAGCTATGGTTAAAACTAATTATATACCCATTTTCAAGGAAAATTAACAATATAATGCAAGACAGAGCTTAGGATTCGCTTCACCAATTTTTTATCATGTGATTTTTTAACAAACTCAAAGAATTGTTTGCTAGATATGTTTGCACCATTAGATCATTAAGATCCTCTCTCAAGGTTAAAAACTTTAGATTTAGATCAAACCATCAGAATCTCTTCACAAGCTATCAGCAATCTAGATCCACATAAAGACTAAGAATCCTTTTATTAAAAACCCATTTTAAAGAATTTTAAAATCAAGTGAGAGAAAGTTTCACCATCCCTCTCTCAAAGTGACTATGAGTAACTTCATTAACGGCCTATCTATTCAAAAGAATGATTTTTCAATTTGTTCAGTTGAAATTAGACATGGATCTAAAAGTGCACCACACAATTAGACCTACGAAATTAAGTTTGAGCTACTAATTACAAATACCCAATCGATATTCAATTAGAACACCTTTGAAATCACATGAATAAGATCTTGGACTCACAAACCTAAGTTAGGATGATTATTTTACCATAAATATAAACACTAAGCACAGATTCAAGAGAAATAATATACAAAATACATATAAATATTATAGATTAAGCACAAAGGAGTCTTGTAAAAACAAACTTCCAGTTTAATATGAATTTACCCAAAAAATTCTAAACTCCTTGTAAAAGAAAGAATTCTCTCACTACTTTATTTTAGGGTAGCAAAATTTGTTACATATGGTACATTCCCTATTGCACATTTCTGCACATTATTTATAGGTGACAAAGCATAGAAATCATAAACCCTTTATTTGCTAACGTAGCATATTATTTATAACGAAATTCATCCTTATCTTCACGATCATTTGTAAGCCAGCTCATTCTCAATAGGGTCACTTTTCGTGGTTTTAATCGCGAGTGTGAAGCTTGGCCACAATCTAAGTTGTGTTCTCTTTATTAGAATTGCAATTTTTGGTTAAATTTCAACTATGGGTATAACCATGAGCTCGACTTTTGCTGCAATTGAAACTGTATTATGAATCTCAGGTCCTGGTCATCTCAATGTAAATCGCGAGTATAATCGAGGGCGCAATTTGCACTTTGACCTTGTTTTTCCTTGCTTATTTGCCCTCAGCTGGGATCTGTAGCAACTGCGATTAAGTCTGTCTTTACTCATTCATGTGGTTTTGCACCAAATCTAATCCAAAACACTTTGTTTCTTCTTTTCTTGATGCTAGGAGTTGAAAAACAACATTTAAACAGTAAAAGTACAAAATCATAAGAATTTATCTAAAATGGATCAAATAAAGCATAAATTCTTATGAATTGTGTAATCCCCTTGATTTTACATAACTTGATTATAATAAATATTATAAATAAAATATAGAATCATAAAAGAACTATAATAAAAATACCAGAAATCACTCCAAATTTTTCGCGATCTAAATTTTTAAGTATGAATAAATTAGAATAAAGAATATTATCATTAAAACTTTAAAAGTTCATAATATTCAGAATAAAGGATAAAGAAAACTATTCAATATTTAAGAACCTAAGTTTTAACGTTCGAAAAATATTAATACCTTCAAGTTAAATAATTTTGAGTCTATAGAAACTAAAATTCTGATCTAATCTAGTAACTTATAATTAGTAAAAAGAACCAAGTAACAAATATTAAAATTAAATTAAATTTCTAATTTAATAAAAAGTCTAATAAATTTAGAAATAGAAATGAATTCATATGTAATTTCAAATCTTAAAAATTTATAATAAAATTGAATTAAGGGTAATATAATTATTAATTTATCAAAATACCACCAAACAAAACTTTTAAACAAATAAAATATAATTTATGATAGCATGTATAAAAATTGAAAAGTAAAAGCATTAAATTAAAGATTCTATGTATACTATCGTATTCAGAATATTTAATATCATTAATATGTAAATGTTTATCTAAAAATATTATCAAATCAATATTTATCATACGTGTCATTTAGATTCACAAAATTAATTTTTTTCACTAGTTTATATTTTTGCCCACTCCTTACATATTTATTGGTTATAAATTTGTCATCTTCTTTTTGCTTTTGTATTTCCATTCATCCTAACTCCCTTACATTTTTTTTTTTTTACTTTTCACGTTGTTTTCCAATTCTAAACTTTGAACTTCCCCTGGACGTGCCAACTTTCCAACAAAAAGTGAAAAATTAAACACATATACACACATCTTTAATAGAGATTTTATGTATACCATAGTGTTCAAAATATTTAATAACGAGAATATGAAAATTTTCATCTAGAAATATTACCGAATCAATATTTATCATACGTATCATTTAGACCAGTAAAATTGACTTTTTTCACAAGTTTATATTTTTTTTCGCTCCTTACATAGTTGTTGATTATAAATTCATCATCTTCTGTTTATTTTTGTATTTATATATACCATAAACCTAAGATAATTATCAACTAATAATCATTATATTAATATTTATACTTGTAAATTACACTTTCGGTGTAAGACTTATGCAAGTTGCATGCTCTCTATGGTGGAGAGCTCCTAGATTTGTTCAAGCTAAAATTGTCTCCAAAATTTGTGTCAAATAGTTAACACTTCAACACATTAACCTATTATATAAAGACAACAAACAAACTCAATTAAAGTAGCAAACTGTAAGTGGAAGAAGCAAACACAGGAGGAGAAACAAAATCAAAACCGCCTCTCCTTTCTCTTCTTATATATATATATATAATATATATGTATGTACAATAAAGAACAAGCAAACAAGGAGATTACTAAACAACCAAATACTCTCTGTCACACCCCATAGGGTATCCTAAATGTAACAGCCCGCCACATACTAGATAAGACTCTCGAATTCCTTACCTAAGCCCTTCGGGAGTCTTATAAAGATGTAAAGTGTTCCTTTACGACAATAGAATACTTCAACAAATGGAGTTAAACAGTTTAACGTGGCATTCATTAGCCATAGATAATAAACAAAAACGCATAATTTATATTTTACAAAATCTAAGGGGCATTCCCCCGCAAAATAATATCAAGTCCATTACAGTCATCCAGAGTCCTTTAGTTTCCAACGGAAGTCTATACAAAAAGAATGAAGTAAACTTCTATGGGAAACTCCTATCTCCGGTACCTGTGCTGTGGCTTGCCTCGGCCTTAGCCAGATAAACTCGTGCTGCAATAAGTAGAAACTATAGGGGCGTAAGCTAACTAGCTTAGTGAGTAATAACTTCCATAACACAATTAAGTACAACTCATTCAAACAAGTGATTATTCAAGCAAGTGTATGCATCAAACAAATGAGTTCAACAAACATATGAACAACCGGAAATCATATGTGGATGGACTTGCGCCCTCCATCCCGGGTTAGCAGATTAACGAATCCTGCGGTACGACGCCGTTTAAGCTCACAGTCAACTAACAATATTTCGTTTTATGGATCACGATTAACCAACAAATTCGTTTTATGGATCACGATTAACCAACATATTCGTTTTATGGATCACGATTAACCAACCAATGCCAATGCTCCAACCCCGTCGTGATATGAATGAATCCAATTACCATTGCAGTCGAATATACATTAGTTCAATTCTTTTAGGTGACCAACAGGTAATCACAGACATTCAATATGCGATACTAACTAATCAGTCAAAAGTTTAACACTCGGTTTCGATATTCCTTAAGCTTCATTCCACACATCAACAGCAGACAATTATATATATAATTCCCATATACCCCATCATGCATATTCATTTTTTATCTTTGCCTACATCACTAGTGCCACTACATTACAATCCCAATCATTAATTGAGAGTGGAAGTAAAACTCACTCGGCCATTGGACGCCGATCTTTCTAGTAGTTTTAATCGGGCGGTAAGGTGTCGTCCTGCTCGGGATCACCTACCAAGTAAGAATAATCCTAATGAGATTCTCATCATGTAACTAATTCAAGCTATGCATCTAAACTAGATGAATTCGGAATTCTCGCTATTTGCGGAAGCTCCGACTTAAAACGGCCATAACTTGGTCATTTTAACTCAGAATTTCGCAAATTTTATACGATCTCTATCTACTTCGAAAGATCTATCTATTTTTAATATTAAATTCAAGTTTTGAAAACATTAAGGTCACAGAACAGTAGGATCAGATCTGTTCCGAAAATCCTCCAATTCCGAAAGTTTGTTTTGCTTTTGATAAGAAATGTTCCTAGTTGATGATTCATGCATGAATGGCATATGAATGAATTCCTAACATGAATATCATGTAATGAACTTATATATGCATGGTTTTGATGATCTTTGATGATGGACTCTTATGAATTCCTAATTATTAGGAATTCCTTAATGATTCCTTATAAAAGTCATTATTCACCCATCTTACACCCCTAATGTTTTTATGATTTTATCCTTAGAATTTACTTGTCACCTAATTAAAAATGAGTTCCCAACATCCATATTAATCATGACCTTCATTCATGCATAAAAATCCACATTTTTCATTAAGTAAATATGTTTGAATGGGCTACTTAGAAAAATCCGAATTTTGAGATTTTCATTTTCTTGCAATTTTCCTATAAGAAAACTTGTTTAATGCATCAAAAATTGAGGCTCCAATATATATTTATATCAAGACTTCATTTAGCTCATAAAACATGCCATCTAAGCTTAGATACTAAGTGTTTATATGGGCATCACCCAAAATTACGAATTTGACTACACATCCATAAACCAATATTTTTCATTCTAACTTTACTCTTGTTTTTACATATTATCATGCCTAAATCATCAAGCTTATGAAAATCATTCCTTCAATATACCTATTACACATACCCTTCATTTTTCTTGTGAAACATGAGTTTAAAAGTGACTTTGGTGGTTTTTAAAGTAGGGTTTCAATTTCATCCGAATTTCCAATATTTCATATTTGACAAAACCTTTCCTTTTTCAATGTTCTTGCCTTCTATATATGAAGATCCACTATCTAACACACCTTTACATAAACAAGACTACATTTTTATGATCATCAATGCATGAAAATAGAAATAACTCTATGATCATACAAGTAAATGAAAATGTGGGTGTCTAAACTTTAGATCCACTAACTATAATGCATGAATCATATATATCATGGCATGAACATTAATATATATACAAGATCTTTACTTTACATGCATGAACAAGATGATATCTTAACATAAACTCATCTAAACACTAGATCCATGTCTTGTGATGGCTTGATATTCTTGTTCATGTGTTTTCATGTCCCTAGCATGAGCTCATTGGGATTAAATGAGAAAACACACAAGATATAGCCTTGCCATTACAAGATCTAGGAAGAACAAGGTCTAAAATCAACACACCAAAGGAGTTTTGGAGTAGAAAAGAGAAGAAAATGAGTTGAACTTGTGAGAGGGGGGGGGGCAAAGCTCACGGCACAAAGGGAAAAAAAAAAAAAGAGAGTGTTTTCCTCTTTTGAAAAGTTTGAAAAAGAAGAAATGAAGAGAGAGAGAGAAAAATATGTTTATATATGAAGTGAATTAGGGTTTTAGTTAATAAAATGGAGTAAAAATAATTTGAATTGAGGGGGGGGGGGGGGGGGGGGGGGGGTGGGGTGGGGGGGGTGCGCGCCGGCCACTCAGTGTGTGTGTGTGTGTGTGGTTTTGAAATTTTGATATTTGTAATTTAGTTAATTAAAATGTAATAAATGTGATAATTGATTAAGAGACAAAATTCATTGGAAAAGAAAATTGAAATGAGTAGTTGTAAGGATGTAAGAATAGGGTATGGGTAGTGTGTAGTGTAGGTTGTACTTATGAATAGTAGACAAGATATCTACTTTACCGTTGTAACGAAAACACGGGAAAAGCTATAACTGTAATTTTTATAGCTCGAAAATTATGAAATTGATATTTTTGGAATCCTTATAAATTACGGTTCTAATGAATATTCCGGAACATTTTTCTGAATCCGTAGTCCGGCACGCTTTTCCGTAATTGAGCTCGGGAAGCCGGAATCGAAAAATTCCCGAATTTAAAACTTTCAAAGGTCTAAAATATATTTAGAAAATAATTCAACTTCATTTACTTTATAAAATTTTTTTATTATGAAAATGAAGGAAACCGGATTTAGGGTTCCTAGGCTCTCTCTCCGACTCAAACTGGACCGAATTAGGGTTTCGCTTCCAACTCCCGGGGTTTCTTAACTACTGAGAGTACCAGGGTTTACACTCTCCACATCAGCCCATAAAACACACTCACAAATACAACAAAACTCAATAAAATTTGTTCTCCATTATACACAAAAACAAGCGATCAAGATCAATTAGGTAAGTTAAATTTGTTTTTCAATCTTTTTATGTATATAATGTTCCTAAACGTGTGTTGATGATCTTAGGATCATAATGCAACTCAAAACAAAGTTTTAAATCACGTCCAAACAGCTCCAAGAAGGTAAAAGTTCATAATTTTAATTTATACCATTTAATCCAAAATCATA